>WBZZ01003805.1:10000-47500 GCA_019918135.1 Paulinella micropora | reverse complement strand
CGACGGTTGGGACCCCGATCGCTTCGGGGACAAACTCTGCCATGCCTGCGAGCCGGGCAAGTACACAGAAGAGGTGGGCGCGCCCTTGTGCAAGGTCTGTCCTCCCGGCAAGATCACGTACTCTTTCGGCCAGCTGGAATGCCTAAATGTTGGCGATGTGGAAATCTACGAGCCCATCCACGCCTGCGAGGCGTTTCCCAATAGAACTGCTATAGTAGGCGTGTTGTATGAGGTCAGCGTGGAACGGACGGAGGAGCAGTGGAAGCCCACGTTTGAGGGATTGATGAACGACTACTTCACTCGCTACAGGTGCTACTTCAAGATGGTGGCTCTAGATTGGCACGAGATCGTTCACGCGATCGAACACCAGGAAATCGACTTTGTGTTCGCCGACTCTGGCTTCTTTGTCTGGATGTCACGAGACCGGGACCTGCGAGCTGTGGCTTCTGTTCTCAATATGTTCAACGGCCGCGCTTTACCCAAAAGCGGGGGTGTTATTTTCCGTTCCTCGGTCACCAACCACGATTTGAACACGCTGCAAGACCTGGCGACTGCTGGAGCTGCGCGCGCTTTGAGCGCTTGCCCTGTGGACGAAGACTCACTAGTGGGATGGAACGCACAGCAGTTCGAGTTTTTCAAGGCGGGACTGGACGTAAACAAGATTTTCAGCAACATGACGTTCACGCACAGCCATGACGTTTCGGCTGCTTTGGTGGCGAACGGTGAGTGCGACGTGGGCTTCGCGAGCACCGAGACGCTGGAGCGGCTGGCAATAGAGGATGTATGGGAGGTTTCTCATCGCATGAATTCGTTGCAACGTCATGGATGAAGAGCTTTGAATGGTTTTGTTCGTTTTGCAGATCGAGACGTTTTACGTGATCAACCGGTTGTCTCACGCGGGTTTCTTGCAAACAACCAGCACGGATTTATACTCAAACTGGTAACCTTTCGATCTCCTATCCCGCACTACTGGACGCTTGAGTTTTTCGATGAGACCACCAGTTTGGTTAGATGGTGCTTCTATGCATGTTTGTTGTGCTAGGCCTTTTGCTGTGATGCCTCACGTTGCTAAAGATCTGGCCGACGTCGCTGCGATTCCGTTGTTATGTGTGCAGGTCCCACCTGTTGCTCCTGAGTCTAAACATGTCGGATCAAAGGGCACGTTTAGCACAATGTTTACGTCTCTGTATTCCAGGCTTCCGACGAGGCCGCTGTGGTTGGCAAGCATGCCGGGTTTTCATCGCCCCTCGACTACTCCAAAGTGTCTAATGTCCGGTAAGCGAAAGTTACCTTACAACTCATGCATACAATAAATACATGACGATGGCGACCTTGTGCGATCCCAGCAGTTTCCGTTCGTGTCTGTAATATTGCTAACGTGATGCAAAGGCAAGTCAGCAAAGTATATGTACAAGGGAGCACCGTGCAGTGCTATTTCCGTCTTTTTCTTTTGCTTTTGTTGTTGTTGTGGTTGTTGTTGTTGTTGGTGGTGGTGGTGGTGGTCGTGGTGGTGGTGATGGCTTTTGTCTTGTTGCTGTTGTTGCTGTTGTTGTCTTTGTTTTGTTGTAAGGGGTTCACGCGTAGAGGCGTAATGCAAGATTATGTCGTTTAAACGTTTGCCTGGTATAAGTGCGTGCAAGCAGGAGAGCAATGGTTGCGTCTGCAATAGGTACCAGCTTGGGCTGGAGGAGTCGGGCGCTTGCGCTCCAGGCTCGACTCGCGACCGCACCGCCTTGTTGCAGCCTTGCGTGGAATGCGAGGCGGGCCGTTTCAACACCGACGGCTTCATTTGCCGCGCCTGCCAACCTGGTCAGTTCAGCGACAAGCCTGGCGCTGTCCATTGCGATGAATGCAAGGCGGGAAAGACCACCTCCTCGTTTGGAGCCACCTTCTGTATCGACGACACGGATCCTTTAGAAGCTTGCGCACAGTTCCCGAACCGAACTTTGACCATAGGCATGCTGGTCACCGACGCGGGCCTCAACGAAACGTTCCGACTCTGGCGGCCAACCTTTGAAGATACTCTGAACGAATATATGCATAGGTATGTGTGCTTCTTCAAGCTCAAGGTGTTCGAGCGCGACGACTTGGTATCCACCGTGGCTGGCGGCGGCGTAGACATGTTGTTTACTGAGGAGGGCCTGTACTCAGTGCTTGCGCGTTCTGCCAACGCCAGTGCGTTCGCCAGCGTGGTGCGTTTCTACTCGGGCAAGGCGTACGCACAACAGGGTGGCACCATGTTTCGGGCCAGCAACAGACACACCGGACTCAACTCGTTGGAGCAGCTTGCGTCGGCCGGGGGCCTTACCGCCTGCGTGGTGGGCCCTGACTCATTCAACGGATGGATCATCCAGTGGTACGAGTTCTTCCTGAAGGGCTTGGACGTGCGCCAAGTCTTTACCAACATCATCTCTACTCAAAGTCACGAAGAGTCCGTGCATATGGTGATGCGAGGCGAGTGCGACATAGGCATGGCTGCGTCGCTTACTCTCTCTGATTTGATCAGCGCCGAGGTTTACCAAGGCGAAGACTTCGCCATCATCAACGCCAAGACTTACTCCGGCTTCACGCAGCAGATTTCCACGCATCTGTACCACACGTGGCCCTTGTCTGCTCTGCCGCACGTGGCAGAAGAGATTTACACCAAGGTCTCTGTGCCCTTGCGGACCATGCAGGACTCTCCTGCAGCAGCCCTGGCACGGCACGCGGGCTTTGAGCAGGCAGGAAGCTATGCGAACGAAGCCAACGTGATGTACCAACTCAACTTGATGGATCCCGCAATCTCGGCTTGCGCTCCTGGTTCCAGCCGGCGCCTGGAGCTGCCGTTGGAGCCGTGCGTGACCTGCAGTACGGGCCGTGCCAACGCTGAGGGACTGGGCGAGTGTCGCGCTTGCCAGCCGGGCAAGTACAGCTCCGAGACTGGTTCTTTGCTCTGCAGCAAGTGCGGGGAGGGCACCACCACCTATGGCTTTGGCGCTACCCGCTGTGAGCCCTTGACCGACGCGTTGGTGTACGACCCGATCGAAGAGTGCGCCAACTTCACCAACAAGACGCTCAAGGTGGGCGTGCAGCAAGAATCTGCACTGGACGCAGATCGCTGGCGCCCCACCTTCGAAACCGAACTGAACAACTACTTCAATCGCTACCAGTGCTACTTCCAGATGGTGATGCTCACCCCGTCGGAGATCCCATCGGCGATAGCGACGCAAGCTGTTGATTTACTCTTCTGCGACCCAGGCAAGTACGCAGCCTACCGCGGAGCCAACCTCAAGGTGTTGTCGTCGATCTTGCGAATCTTTAATGGACAGCTGGTCGCCAAGTCTGGTGGGGTCGTGTTCAGAAAATCCACACGTCACGTGGGCTTAAATGCGTTCCAAGGTCTCTCCGCAGTAACTGACAAGCTGGCTGTGTGTACGCATTCGCAAGAAGCGTTCGGGTCATATACCATGCAAGCCTACGAGCTCTTTAAGCTCGGGATGAGTTTAGAAGACTTTGGAACAGTGGTTCTCACGAACGGCAAGGATGACACGGTGTCGCGAGTGTTTGCTGATGAGTGCGACCTGGGTACGTACGTATAGTGTGTGCATGTATGTATTTATGCGTATAGTGCGTCTATATTTGTGCTGGACAGTGCGATCTGTGTACGCATATTATATAAATGTATATAGATACATGTATGCGTGTTTACATATGTGCTTACACGTTTGTGCGTGTCTAAGTATGCATATGCATATGTATGCATGCATGCAGGTATGCATGTATGCAGGCATGCATGTATGTAGGCAGAGAGGAGGGCAAAGGTTGGGCCCGAGAGAGAGAGAGGGGGGGGGGGGGGGGGGGGGGGGGGGGGGGGGGGGGAGGGGTGGACACAGAGAGACGAACAGAAAGGGGAAAAGGAAGAAGCGGTGGGTAGACCTAATGCCCTACCGAGGGAAAATGTTGGGAGGGGTAAAAAAAAGAAGCGTCATATGAATGCAGGTATGGTGCCTTCCGAAACGCTAGAGAATCTCATCATCCAGGTATATATATATATATATATATATATATATATGTATATATATGTACATATATGAATATATATATATATATTTATATTTATACATATACATATAGATAGATAGATAGATAGATAGATAGATAGATAGATAGATAGATAGATAGATAGATAGATAGATAGATAGATAGATCGATACATAGATCGATACATAGATCGATACATAGATCGATACATAGATCGATACATAGATCGATACACAGATAGATAGATAGATAGATAGATAGATAGATAGATAGATAGATAGATAGATAGATAGATAGATAGATAGATAGATAGACAGACAGATAGAGCTATAGAGCTATAGAGCTAGAGCTAGAGATAGAGATAGAGATAGAGATAGATGGAGATGGAGATGGAGATGGTGATGGAGATGGAGATAGAGATAGAGATAGGATAGAGATAGAGATAGGTATAGATGTAGATGATATAGATATAGATATAGATATAAATATAGATACATGTATATATATATATGTATGCCTATGTCTATATCCATAAGTATTTATAAATGAATATGTATATCTATATCTATATGTGTATAAAGTTGTTAGCGTATAGCCTATGTCTATATCCACAAGTATTTATAAATAAATATGTATGTCTATACCTATATATGTATAAAGTTGTTCGCGTATATCTACATGTCTAGATGTAGATGTAGATGTAGATGGATGTAGATGTAGATGTAGATGTAGATGTAGATGTAGATTTAGATGTAGATGTAGATTTGAATGTAGATTTAGATGCAGATCTAGATGTAGATGTAGATGTAGAGGTATGTCTATATCTATATGCATAAAGTTATTCGCGTAAATCTACATATCTAGATGTAGATGTAGATGTAGATGTAGATGTAGATGTAGATGTAGATATGGATATAGATATGAATGTATACGTATAGGGCACTTACCGGATCGAAGACTTTGCTGTCATCGACGAGCGCTCCTACGACAGCTTCCACCAGCTCGTCTCCACGGACCTGTACCCGGAATGGCCACTCTTGTCCCTGGAGCATGTGCCGGCTGCTATCGCCGATGTGGTGTCACTGCCCTTGCTGGCTTTGCGAGACTACAGCGCTGCGTCCATGGCCGGTCAACACGCAGGGTTTACTCCGGCCTTCAACTATGGACCTGTCTTCAAAGTGCGCTTCGATCTGGCACTGGAGGCAGACGGGTCTTGCGGAGAAGGCGCGTACCGAGACACGTCCAGCAGCCCTGCCTACTGCGTGCCGTGCCCTGCTGGCTCCTTCAGCGCGACCGGCATCGGCTCTTGTCTGCCCTGCCTGCGCGGGTACATCAGCGCGGAGCCCGGCGCTGCAAAATGCATGCGCTGTCCCTTCGGCTCCTACACAATGACCAGTGGCAGCTCCGAGTGCATGGTTTACTCCAACACGCTGGAACTTTCTCACACCTTGCAGTACATCATCTGCGCAATCACGGCGTTGTTCTTCATCATCACGCTCTACTTCACTGTCCTGGTATTGAAGTTCAGAGAAACCAAGCTGATGAAGGCGTCGTCGTTCGTCTTCAACGTAGTCTTGCTAGTGGCATGTTCAGTGGTCTGCGCTTCCACGCTCCTGTTTGCGTTCCTGCCCGAGGCCGACAACTGGCTCTGCAGCTTGCGATGGTACGTAAAAGCAATAAATTTTCTTCCCCCCCTCCCCCCTCCCCATCCCCCTCCCCCACGCCCCCAAAACAACAACTTGTGACTATTATCAATAGACGTCCTTGAAATTGAACAATTTGAATTGGATGACTTTCACGATGTGCTGGCAGTCTGTTTCTGATGATATCGTTATACGCACGTACAATCCTTGACATATAGGTGGATTCCTTGCATCGGCGCTTCCACCATCTTTGGCGCCCTCTTTTCAAAGACCTATCGTCTCTACAAAATCTTCCGAATCTACGAAACCAAGCAGAAAGTGCCGCAAGCTATTCGCTTCAAGGACACCAAGGTGGCGGCGCTGGTTCTCTGCTTTGAACTCTGCACCGGCATCGTGCTGGCTCTGTACTTCATCATTGAGCCGCCCTTTTACGAGTTGCGGCAGCATCTGACAGAAGGACAGGACTTCTTCACGTACATCAAGGGCTGCCACATCAGCAAAATCTTTGTGCCGCTCAATTTTTCATTGTACACCATTCTGCTCAGCTGCCAGAGCTGGCTGGCCTACCGCGTGCGTAAGTTACCTACCATTTTCAACGAGTCGCAGCTGATCGCCTGGTTGCTCTACAACACCGTCTTTGTGGGGCTGGTGGGCATCATGGTCGATTTTATGCTGGATGATACCATGATTAGCTCGAAAATGATGGTGCGCTCCGTAGCGATCTTGCTCGGTGCCATGACGCCCGTCTTCGTTCTGTTTGTGCCAAAGTTCATGGAAATCTACCGGGACAGGGCCAATGAGTCCAAGTACTCGTCAGGCTCGACAACGGGCAACACCAGCAATGCTAACAAATCAGCCGCCAACATGGTTGGAGATGTGCGGGTGGGCGCCACTTCAAAGATCGGAAATAATCGCCCAGGCGTCAATGATTCGGGCGTTGATAATCGCCAGAACAAGATGTATGCTCACAAGTCCAACAAGTCCAACCTCAGTTACCATTCTGCCCTGGACGACAATAACGACAACAATATCTCCGTTGGCAACTCCGAGTGGCAAGATGATGTACCTTGAGAGAGAGAGAGAGAGAGAGAGAGAGAGAGAGAGAGAGAGAGAGAGAGAGAGAGAGAGAGAGAGAGAGAGAGAGAAAGAGAGAGAGAGATGGGGGGGGGGGGGGGGGTTATGTCTACCTCTTTTCTTATTGCATGCCTCTTTCTCTCTCTGTTACGTAATATTCTACCTATTGGACTATCGACATCAATCTTTCCATACTCACTGTCTTGCCAGATTACATTCGAGGTGGACTCGGACGTGGCTGGCGACGAGATGTACATCGCGGACTTTTCCAAAAGTCCTTTATATCCATCAAGCACGATCTCGACACAATATATTTCTTCGCCATCACACGGTCCGATCTATTATATAGTACAAGAGACACAAGCAGAGCTCACAGAAGGATATTCCAGGCATTTCTACATCTTTGGGAAATATAGCAGGATGGGAAATATGGCAGGATGTGCGGTTGTGATTATAGCTAGTGATGCGGGTGGAGAGGATATTCTAAGTTCAAAGGATGTTAGTTTCAATGTTGACTGTGAACTTCAAGAACACTTCCAGATTTTCTATGGGCTTTTTGCGTGTAAAATCTAACGGCGACAAAACCAAAATCGAACCTAAGATTCAAGATTGAGAGCAAATCCCGTGAAAAAAAAAAATGAAGGTCTCGTAGTGTTTGGAAAATACATTTTCTTCAAAAACTTTCTTTCTTTTTTTTTTTTTTTTTTTTTTTTTTTTTTTTTTTTTTTTTTTTTTTTTTTTTTTTTTTTTTTTTTCGCTGTGGCGGCACTTCCGTTACATTTCCTTATGGTCTGTGATAATGTTGCCAGGTCCAGACGGGCTCGTTGATTCGCCACCCAAGGGCCACAACCAAAGTTGCTTAGACGTCAAGTCTGCATCTACAGACACGGTTTCAGACACGGTTTCTCTATCTATCTATCTATCTATCTATCTATCTATCTATCTATCTATCTATTTACCAACTATCTACCTACCTGTCTAGGCCGCGATTGTGCATGTGACGCCGCCTCAGAGACAAAAACGGTTGTTGCAAGAAGAAGCTAACAGTAATTTCGTAGGACGTTCGACACCACAGAGGTTAAGTCGGGTGTTGGAAGTGAAGTCACGCTCGGTTCGCAGCAGTACGGAGGATAACACCCTCGTTCCTCGCGGCTCGAAGGAACAAATGATTGCCACAGGCGAGCAGCCAACAGGCAATCGAGCAACGCTATCGATGTCCAGCCCCGAACCCTCTACTCTCACGGTATGTATGTATGTATGTATGTATGTATGTATGTATGTATGTATGTATGTATGTATGTATGTGTGTGTGTGTGTATGTATGTATGTATGTATGTATGTATGTATGTATGTATATATGTATGTATGTATGTATGTATGTATGTATGTATGTATGTATGTATGTATGTACGTACGTACGTACGTACGTATGTATGTGTATGTACGTATGATGTATGTGGTTTCATGCACGTATTTATGTGTATGTATGGTTGCATGCATCTATATATATTTGTATGTGTAGATATATGTATCTAAGTATGTACGTATGTGTGTATGTAGCTATCCCGCCTCTCCAGCGGCCTCTCCAGCGCAGGCCAAGCCACTCTCAATTTCATCGTTTCCCTTGGCTCCCCCAGATCTGGTATGCGTTTACCTAGCATGCAATATTTTTTCTAATCAGCATTCATTATCGTCATCTTTTTTAGGCGGTGCAGCTGCAAAATTAAGCCCATCACTTTCCGGTCGTCCTGTCCTTGAGGTTGAGACGATTACATTAAGGGACGAATCGCCTATTTCCCAGCATGGATCACTCAGCACTGCTTCGGCTTCTCTTCTTTCTCCGCAGGGAGACAAAAAGCACAGGTCGGTCCTGAGCTGAATGGCCTAGGCTTGTGTAAGAAAACAAATGTTGTAGTTTGGATCTTGTTGGAGGGAAAGTAATTGCAAAAGAGAGAAAGTGTGCGGTTTTTGAATGTTCCTGTCTTCTCTTCTTCTTCTTCTTCTACTACTACTACTACTACTACTACTACTACTACTACTACTACTACTGCTGCTGCTGCTGCTACTACTACTACTACTACTACTACTACTACTACTACTACTACTACTACTACTTTTCTTCTTCTTCTTCTTCTTTTTCCTCTTCTTCTTCTTCTTCTTCTTCTTCTTTTCTTCTTCTTCTCCTCCTCCTTCTCCTTCTTCTTCTTCTTCTTCTTCTTCTTCTTCTTCCTCTGTCTCTCTCCCTCTGTCTCTTTCTTTCTTCTTCTTCTTCTTCTTTTTTTTTTTTCCCACAAGATTGGACGTTGCAAGAGCTGAGCTCAAGAGCACGCATGAGCAAGGCGTCACCGTGGTTCACACCGACATGACCCCCCGGCAGAAGACGCCGCGATCCCTGGAAACGCCGCGATTCCTGGGGCCGAGTCAAAGCAGCCCGCAGAGTGCCCAACGCTTCAAATTTGTCAGCTCGCCCAGAGGTGCTGGCAACACCAACTCGGTAATAATATAAGGAACAAATTTATGTGCTTCTTACAGAAAAGTTTATGTTAGTTCGGTTTTTTGCTCGTTGTCATACCATGCATGCATGACCGAGACGTGCTTTCCATAGTCGGTTCCAACGGCTTAGGCCGTTGGAACGGACTGTGAAAAACATGTCGTCGGTCATGCATGAATGGCATGAATGCATACTGTACAACGTCCCTGCATTGTTTCAGATGCCCGTGCTGGAACAGGGGCAGGACAGAGTTGCGCGCAATCCAAGCCGCGGCACTCCCCATGGCATGTCGCCCCTTCAAACCATCGAAGACTCGCAAAGAAGGTAGCACACACAGACGAGCGCGCCCTCTTTTGCAATCCTCGAGTAAGCTAACAGATAACACAACAAGCGAAAACGCGGCAATTTTCAGAAAATCACCACAAATACCGTGAAATTTTTGCTGCCTTCATCTCCCGTCTTGTTAGTCAGTATCTTATTGTTCCACGCACTATTTGCAGTACGCACCGTAGTCCTCTTTCACAAGTAGCCAGTCCTTTCACATGCATCACTTACAGTAACTGCGAGATCCACCAGGAGCCCACAATATGGCAGTCACGGGGAAAAGGTGGGGATTGTAAGACAAAGCACCTACCTGTCGACCTTTTCCATGCAGCTGTCTAGCTGTCTATCTGTCTGGTCATTGATACATGTCTACCTCCTATATATTTATGTATATATCACATCTATCTGTCGATCCATCTGTCTGTTCTCTCCTTCCAGGGCACAACTGCTTCAAGTTGTTGAAGGCTCTGGCTCCTCAGACAAGCTTGTAGAAGGCTCTTCTGGCTCCCAACGAAAGCTTGATGATTCTACAAGCATCATCTCTGGCTCGCAAACAAAGCTTGAAGGCTCCGGCACTCCACGCTCTGGCTCCCAACGAAAAGTTGAAGCCGGCACTCGCTCTCCAAGGGTAACAATTAATAATAATAATGATAATAATAATAATAATAATAATAATAATAATAATAATAATAATAATAATAATAATGATAATAATAATAATGATGATGATGATGATGATGATGATGATGATGATGATGATGATAATAATAATAATAATAATAGTGCTTCTCTGTCAATGGCTGATGCATTTCTGCACATGCGCCTCCATCGTCTCACCCGTGAGGGGAGTACGAAGAATTGACGATAAGCTCTAATGACACCCCCGCAAAGGCAGTTCCAACACTTCCAGACGGACCGGTATGTTCAATGAAAATACTGGTCCAGACGGACCGGTATGTTCAATGAAAATACTGGTGGCACCGACGGGAATCGAACTGGCGACAGGGCCCAGATGGTAGAACTTGACCACTGGGCTATCACGGTGTCCAAAATAATAATAATAATAATAATAATAATAATAATAATAGTGCCTCTCTGTCAATGGCTGATGCATTTCTGCACATGCGCCTCCATCGTCTCACCCGTGAGGGGAGTACGAAGAATTGACGATAAGCTCTAATGACACCCCCGCAAGGGCAGTTCCAACACTTCCAGACGGGCCGGTATGTTCAATGAAAATACTGGTCCAGAAATAGACCGGTATGTTCAATGAAAATACTGGTGGCACCGACGGGAATCGAACTGGCGACAGGGCCCAGATGGTAGAACTTGACCACTGGGCTATCACGGTGTCCATAATAATAATAATAATAATAATAATAATAGGCTTCCTCAGACTATAGCATCAGATCCAGATCCTGGACATGTGCCTCCATTGGGTCACCGGGGTCAGCCGATCCCAACGCATTGTCAGAACACCAAACAGACATAGCAGCAACAGCAACAGCAGGGGCAGATGGGGGCTGTGAAGTGCATGAAGAGCTAGATGCGAGGGTGTTAGCTGAAGAGAAGAACTCGGAGACACTACGCTGCGCTCCCGAACCCCTCTCTCTAGCCAGGACGTCCACACTGCGCGGACGGCCGCGCCGCGCAACATCAACGTCACTTGGGGGAGAGGGTGGGACAGAAGCTGATGGAACCTCAGTGAGGTCAATCACCTCCTCGCCCCCATCCTCCACCCCAAGCTCCTCCCTTTTACCCTCCCTAGCAGACCAACACTCAGACACATATGATCCAAACAACACATCCAACTTTGGAGGGGGACGCAACGCTGTAACCCCTAACAACGCAGCAAGCCTAAAGTTACTGCGGAAGCGCGACTTCCCCTGAAAAAGCTTACAAAACAATCGTGATTGATCCACAGGCGACATATCATCCCAACCCTGCCGCACAGAGCCCTCCCGCTCCCGCCCAAGCAACACATCCTCCACCACAACCTCACCACCTACGACCTCACCACCCTCCTCACTCCCTCCATCCCCCTCAGCACCCCCCACAGCCATGCCACCGAGCCTCTGCATACTCAGCAACAGCTGCTTACGTCTCCCCTCATGCATGGGGCAATCCCATAAGAAGTGCGCAAGGGACTCATTGACATCATCATAACAACAGAAGCAGCGAGGGGACATGCCACTGACCAACTTGCTGCGGTACAACCGAAGGCGGTTGTTGCAGCTGAGCAACCTTCTCCGAAGCAGATTATAATGCGCATCATCAAGGGCTACCCATCTTGGGAACTCCTTAGTTCCAAAGACTTGTCTTAGGATGACTCGCAGGCCATCAGTAAGATCGCTGCCTGCCTCTCGCTTGTCCCACATCAGTTGCTGCACCATCTTGACGTCCTGCTGAAGGGCCCACTTGTCCACAGTCGAACACCAACCCTCGAGGTCCTTCTCTGAGCTATTTAGGAGCTCCTGAAGCCCTTGTTGTAGATCCATTGAGTCCCTGATAGCGCCTTCGGCCTCCGCAGTCCAGTCGGATTTGACTTGAGATGCGATGACAGGAAATCGCTTCTCCGGTAGAACACGCAGCCGTCCATAGAACTTCAGTTGCGCCGCCCGCCGCAAACGCTCCGCACTCAAAGAGCGCGCCAGAAAGAGTGTAATCCACTTGCTTGTCTTAGGGCTGATGCCGAGAATCATCCTCATGGGGCGCAGCATTGCTGCCTCCAGCTTGGTGAGCTGCGATACGGGGGCACGCCAGACATCGAAGGCGTACTTCAGCTTGGCCCCCACAAGTTGATTCCAGCACATGAGACGATACCTAGCTTGTATCTCACCTGCACACCACCAAGAGTACCAACCTGCGGTGGCGACTTCAGTGACACGCGTAGCCCGCAGGGCCTGCTCCTTCCACTTCAGGTCGTCGGTGATAACCACTCCCAGGTACTTGTACTGACTGGTGACACAAAGCTTCTGGCCGCGAAACCACACCACGGGCTCACCTCGCTCCCGGATACTTGGTCGTTTCGCCTTGCTCGACGTGTAAACGGGCATGATTTCCGTCTTGCCGGGCTTCAAGTTGACTTCCAGCCGGTAATCTTCCGCGAACTTGGCCACAACATTGACCATCTTCTGGAGCTCGGTGCGACTGTGAGCGATGAGGGCCACGTCGTCCGCGTATAGAAGTGCCTTGATGTCGTTCAGCCGCTTCACATCCGTGATCTTGAGGGCACTCGCCAGCCGATCACACAGCTCATCCATAAAGACGTTGAAGAGTGTGGGAGAGAGGGGACCCCTGTTGGACGCCTACACCCTCCAGTACTTCGGGGGTGAGTGCTCCATCAACTAGCACTTGCGACGAAGTCTGCTCGTAGCACCTGCGTAGCGTGCGCCAGAACTTGCCCCTTACACCCAGCTTCCAGAGCCTCTCAAATAGGCCATCTCTCCAAACAGACGGGAAAGCCTTGCATAGATCGACGAACAGGACATACGACTCCCGCTTCTGCTGCTGACGCCCCTTCAACCTCTGCCAAAGGGTAAAGACCTGATCCGTAGTGCGACGCCCCGGGCGGAAGCCTCCCTGCTCTGGACGTAGCTTATCCGGGCCATCGACGAAGAGCGTTAGACGAGTAGCTAATAAGGACAGATACAGCTTACCAAGGCAACTAATAATCGAGATATCCCTCCAGTTGTCAGGATCCGTAGGATCCCCACCCTTGGGGATATTGACGATGATTCCCTTGCCCCAAGCTTTTGGAGTCCTCTCGGCTTCTCGAATCCAGTTGAAGTACTGCGTTAAGTAGCCATTGATGTAGGCGCCGCCATACTTGAGCATCTCGTTCTTCACTTTGTCCTCGCCACAAGCTTTGTGGTTATTCAGGGCACGTTGCCTTGCAAGGACCTCCTCTTGCGTGAACGGCTTGTCCAGCTCTTCGCAAGTGTCTTCACCTACTTCGTGCTCCTTCATAGCCCGGGCCACCTCATCTCTGAAGCGATCGTTCCAGTGGAACTGCCGCTTAGCTTCGGCTTCCTCCCACTCCAGCGAGCCTGCTTCTGCACAGCACTCCACCACAACAGCCGCACTTGCCGGATTTTCCCGTGGCTTCACTGAATTTTTCCGAAATTCCTCCCACCGAGCGACCTTTTCCGGCAGCGTACACGCCAGTGAGCCATCCTCCCTTTGCACCGGCGCGGAGACCTTCGTTCTGCGTGCCCCGCCAAGCCGCTTCGCGAGTAGCCAAAAGCGCTTTGAGGATTGCTCGCGTTGACATTTGACCGCTTCTTCCTGCACTTGCTTGAAGGAGGCGGACTTCTTGGCCCGAGTTGCCTTCCGAATTTGCTTGCGGAGCCGTAGCCAATTCAGACGGGCTTCCGCATTCGATTCATCCCTCCTGTATGCTGAGGCCTCCCGGCGCTGTTGAATGAGCTCCTTTAGCTCCCCGTCGAACCAATTGTTGGTGAAACGGGGTCGTATACATCTGGAGCCAAGGACCCGGTGCGCCGCCATTCGGAAGGACTGCGCCACTCGCTCGGTGACGTCATCTACCACCCGTTGGCTGTCGGCACCACCCGATAGGTCAAGCTCAGGCAGCTGATGTACTCCAAGCTTCTGTAGGCAATGCTGGAATACGTCATCGAACTTGTCGCGTAGATAATCCAGCGCTTGCTTCGCAGCGTGATCATTACCCGAGACACCAGCACCAATAAGCTTATCAACACGAAAGGACCTGTAAGGTTTCGCAGCCCGCTTTGGCCGGCGCTGGCCGCTCCACGTCAGTTCGGCCCATACTGCCTTGTGGTCCGTATCAAGATCATCTTCGCATACTCCGAACTTTGCTCCAGATGCCAAGCCAGGCGACGCGCAGATGTAATCGAGGAGGTGCTTGCCTGTGCCCATGCCGCGCTGCTCACGCCGGGACCACCAGTAGGACCCTTCCACTGGGCACGAGAAGCCGCTCAGATTTCGCAGGCCCGAAGCGACGAGGACAGCCGCGAGTCTCTTGCCGTTCTCCGAACGTACCGGTGCTCCCTTATCATCGACCTCCCCGTGCTGACCGACGATGCCCTCCTCTTTTCGGCTGCATGCCGGCCCGAGCTTTGCGTTGGCATCCGCCACCGTGACCACAAGACCTTTGGCTCCAAAAAAAGCTATAGCTGCCTGCCAGGCCGCATACGCCTCTGACGACTCTTCTTCCTGCGTTTCCTGGGGAAAGTAGCCGTTGCCCACATAGATATCCTGAGCGCCGGTAACACCCGAGGCGATACGCAGCCACACTTGCTGCCGGTGGTCGACGGGGGCTGACACCAGGTTGCAATACGGACCAAGGAAGTTAGCCACCGCGAATAGAACCCCACCCTTGCAGCGATTTTTCTCGCTGACCTCCGCAGGTTTTCCAAAAATCCGGAATCCATCCAGGCTGCATTTGGAAAGTTGCTTCTTGCCCATGCGGTGCTCCTGAGCCCCGATGACTAGCCAGCCCTCGTGCTTGTAGAATGATGCCCATTCCGCCGTGCCTACATTGTCGTATCCCGTTTTACCCTGCCAGTTGTGACTCGCGACGAGTAGCTTGAAGCCGGTATCGAACTGCTTGGAGCGGTGCTTCTTGGCTCGTTTCCGGACCCGACGGCCGCGCTTGGCTTCCGCCCTCGTGCTGCCCCCCTCTGCAGGTGCTTGCGCAGGTTGGTCCCCCACTGCACTGGCCGCCGAATGCAGGGGCACCACATGCACATCAGCACACTCAGACACACACTTAGGTGCATCGGCAGCCAATTCCGAAGACACCACCTGCACATCATCGACACATTCTTCATGCAGAGGCAAGACGCGATATCCCGTCGCAGCTTCCTCCTTCCGGACCGCCGCTTCCCCACGCAGATGGATGCGAATAAGCCTTCGGACACGTTCCCTGTCCCTGAACCTGCGCCCAAGGGCCACATTGACCCCTCTGCCGAAGAATTTGAGATGTTTGAGTTGCTGCAACGCCGTCTGCCTGCTGTCATCGTCCTCGTAGACCAGCTCCAGGTGACGAAACATTCGCTGGCCTTGCCACTCCATTACCGGGACCACCAGACCAAGACCGCTCATTTTGGAGGCGATCTCCTGTAGATTGGCGCGTTCTGAGAGCCCCCAGACAATCAGATTACGCCCGTCCTTGTCGTACCGATCTACCCGCCGGTACCGTCGAGGCGGCGGTGCCATCTGCCATATAGCGCTGCTCGCCTTATGTTGAAGCGCCGACCCGTGTGCCAGGTTTGGGGAGGAAGGATGAGGCGCAGCTAAGATAGCCTCTCCACGTGGTTCAGGAATTCCGTCATATACGCGAGCCCTCATCCTCCCATCCTGGGACATCGGGCCAGAGCCCGTCGAAGAGGCATTCCCACGGGGATTGTCCAGGTCTTCGGCGATTCTACCTTGTCCCATAAGGGCCACAGTGGTAGCTCCGTGCTTCGCTTATTTGTAATCCATTGAGAGTAGTAGACGGCCAATGTCGCTGGCCATCACCGCCGCGCCTCTTTACGCCGAGGAAAGCGCCCGTCCATGCAAATAGCATCGGCGGTATCTGCAACACACACTACACGCATTTCCGCCGGTGTCACTGGACGCTGCCGCGTCGCTTCGTGCCCTTCGGCGCCCGCCAGCACCCCCAGCGTCGCCAGAACCTGCCTCACGCACTACACACTCTCCATCGCATCGCCAACGCCTCTACTCTCATGCCTTATGGACTTTCAGCTGCTCCTAACAATACACATGATGAGGTACGGGTGTCCCCGAGTGGAGCCAGATCGGACGGCGTGCCGCTGAAACTCCTTCCCCCACGTGGGTATAGAAGGCGCGAACCTAGCGGTACCTATAGGGTCTTACAGACAAGTATAGTAATCCCAGCCGAAGCTGCTCAGTTAGAAATGCAACGGTGGAGGGTGTGAATGCATGGTGCAAGGCACGGCAACGCAGCAAGGCACTGGCAGGGCATTGGGACCGACTGAAGCCCCTCTCCAACGTGCGCTCATCATGTGTTCCAGTTAGGCAACCCCGAAGAAGCGAAGATAGGGAGGAGACAAAACCCAGATAGGATGAAGATAGGATTAACATGAAGCCGAAATGGAGCCGAGTTGGAACAGGTCAACTCAGCCCCATCTCGGCTCAATGTGAATCCTATCTTCAACCCATCTCGGTACTGTTTCCTCCGAATGCTCACCTCAACAAGATCACCAAACCGGAACTGGAAGCCCCCAGGCATTTACTCGGCAGGAAATTCGGCGAAAATGGGCTAACCAGGAAACCAGACCCAAACCAACAGCCAAGAAAAACGAGCCAACCAACAATCCAACAGACAACCCCACAACCTGCCTGGCCGAACCCCTACCGAGTAAATGCCCAGTTGAGAGTTGCATATCCCGGTGACCGCCCTCCCCAAGCGGTCACCTTCGTGGGGAGAGGCCCAACCACCTCCTCTTCCCATGGAGTGCCATCTTGTGCACCCCTCCAGAATAATAATAATAATAATAATAATAATAATAATAATAATAATAATAGTGCTTCTCTGTCAATGGCTGATGCATTTCTGCACATGCGCCTCCATCGTCTCACCCGTGAGGGGAGTACGAAGAATTGACGATAGGCTCTAATGACACCCCCGCACGGGCAGTTCCAACACTTCCAGACGGACCGGTATGTTCAATGAAAATACTGGTGGCACCGACGGGAATCGAACTGGCGACAGGGCCCAGATGGTAGAACTTGACCACTGGGCTATCACGGTGTCCAAATAATAATAATAATAATAATAATAATAATAATAATAATAATAATAATAATAATAATAACTAGGGGCTGCGCCAACACCTGAAAGGATGGTTTGCGGTGCGCTCCGCGCACCCCCCCACCCCCCCCCCCCCCCCCTCCTCGGGCTGGGGTTCCGGGGGGAGGGCCCCCTGAACCCCCCCTTTCCCGTCGACAGGGTACGTTCAATTGCCTCAATTGCCGGAGGTACCAGAAGAACGCAAGTGTAAGCTGTGTTGGCACAAAAACCTAAAATCTCTGGTTTTTGTGCCACCCGCCACCAAAACTGTTTTATCTCCGAACAGCGCACCGAGAGGTGTCGGGTACATCAGCCTCAAACTCCCTCAGGTGTGCGCAAACGGGCCTGGTGGCACAAAAACATCAATTTTCCGGTGTGTATGCCACCCAGCGCCACAATTTTTATATTTTCGAAGAGAGCTCATCAAGAAGTGTCAGATACACCAAATATCAGCCGCTAACTCCTCTCGTGTGCGCAAACGGCGCCTGGTGGCACAAGACCTAATTTTCTGGTGTGGGTGCCACCCGCGACCAGAATGGGTACGTACAATCGCCGGGCTGGGGTTCCCGGGGGGGGGGCCTCCAGGACCCCCCTGCCCCGTCGATAGGGTACGTTCAATTGCCGGAGGGCGACTGGTGACACCTCAATTTTCTGGTGTGGGTGCCACCCGCGACCAAAACGGGTACGTACAATCGCCGGGCTTGGGTTCCCGGGGGAGGGCCCCCTGCCCCGTCGACAGGATACGTTCAATTGCCGGAGGCATCGGCAAGTGCTGCTAAAAAACAAGGAAATTCGGCGTTCAGGACACTCTCCGAACGCAAATAGTTGCGTGAATTCCAAAAAAATTATATCAGCATCAACATCGAGTCTGGGGCTAGCCACCCTGCCAATATGAGCTCCCAACTCCTCCCGCTTCCCACAAACCGTGATTTATAGGCATGGGGGTTGCAAAAAAAGGCCAAAAAAACAAGGAATTTTCGCATTCAGGACACTCCCCTAACGCAAATATTTGCGTGAATTCCAAAGATATTACATCAGCATCAACATCGAGTCTGGGGCTAGCCACCCTGTCAATATGAGCTCCCAACCCCTCCTGATTCACACAAACCATGATTTATAGGGACAGGGGTGCGAAAAAAAACAAGGAAATTTGGCATTCAGGACACTCCCCTAACGCAAATGTTTGCGTGAGTTCCAAAAAAATCATATCAGCATCAACATCGAGTCTGGGGCTAGCGACCCTGCAAATATGAGCTCCCAACTCCTCCTGGTTCCCACAAACCATGATTTATAGGGATAGGGGTGCGGAAATGCTGGGCGGGGGAGGGGGTGGGGGGTACACAATTTTCATTTTCCCCCCCCTCCCCCCAAACACCCCACCCCCTTCACCTTTCAGGGATAATAGTAATAGTAGTAGTAGTAGTAGTAGTAGTAGTAGTAGTAGTAGTAGTAGTAATACTAATAATAATAATAATAATAATAATAATAATAATAATAATAATAATAATAATAATAATAATAGTGCTTCTCAGTCAATGGCTGATGCATTTCTGCACATGCGCCTCCATCGTCTCACCCGTGAGGGGAGTACGAAGAATTGACGATAAGCTCTAATGACACCCCCGCAAGGGCAGTTCCAACACTTCCAGACGGGCCGGTATGTTCAATGAAAATACTGGTCCAGACGGATCGGTATGTTCAATGAAAATACTGGTGGCACCGACGGGAATCGAACTGGCGACAGGGCCCAGATGGTAGAACTTGACCACTGGGCTATCACGGTGTCCAATAATAATAATAATAATAATAATAGTGCTTCTCTGTCAATGGCTGATGCATTTCTGCACATGCGCCTCCATCGTCTCACCCGTGAGGGGAGTACGAAGAATTGACGATAAGCTCTAATGACACCCCCGCAAGGGCAGTTCCAACACTTCCAGACGGGCCGGTATGTTCAATGAAAATACTGGTCCAGACGGATCGGTATGTTCAATGAAAATACTGGCGGCACCGACGGGAATCGAACTGGCGACAGGGCCCAGATGGTAGAACTTGACCACTGGGCTATCACGGTGTCCATAAAAATAATAATAATAATAATAATAATAGTGCTTCTCTGTCAATGGCTGATGCATTTCTGCACATGCGCCTCCATCGTCTCACCCGTGAGGGGAGTACGAAGAATTGACGATAAGCTCTAATGACACCCCCGCAAGGGCAGTTCCAACACTTCCAGACGGGCCGGTATGTTCAATGAAAATACTGGTCCAGACGGATCGGTATGTTCAATGAAAATACTGGTGGCACCGACGGGAATCGAACTGGCGACAGGGCCCAGATGGTAGAACTTGACCACTGGGCTATCACGGTGTCCATAATAATAATAATAATAATAATAATAATAATAATAATAATAATAATAATAATAATAATAATAATGATAATGATAATGATAATAATAATAATAATCATAATAATAATAATAATAGTGCTTCTCTGTCAATGGCTGATGCATTTCTGCACATGCGCCTCCATCGTCTCACCCGTGAGGGGAGTACGAAGAATTGACGATAAGCTCTAATGACACCCCCGCAAGGGCAGTTCCAACACTTCCAGACGGGCCGGTATGTTCAATGAAAATACTGGTCCCAGAAATAGACCGGTATGTTCAATGAAAATACTGGTGGCACCGACGGGAATCGAACTGGCGACAGGGCCCAGATGGTAGAACTTGACCACTGGGCTATCACGGTGTCCATAAATCATAATAATAATAATAATAATAATAATAATAATAATAATAATAATAATAATAATAATAATAATAATAATAATAATAATAATAATAATGTATCTCCTGCCAATTGCTGAGCCAAAAGGCCATGTGCATCCAGTCCTCCATTCCATAAGGAAAGTCTCCACACCAATCGGTGGAATAAAGGAAGTGACGGCATAGAACATTACTCTAGGAGCTTTATACCAATCAGCCCATTGAAAAGGACCAATGGCCTATGTACTCCCTAAATAATAATAATAATAATAATAATAATAATAATAATAGTGCTTCTCTGTCAATGGCTGATGCATTTCTGCACATGCGCCTCCATCGTCTCACCCGTGAGGGGAGTACGAAGAATTGACGATAAGCTCTAATGACACCCCCGCAAGGGCAGTTCCAACACTTCCAGACGGGCCGGTATGTTCAATGAAAATACTGGTCCAGAAATAGACCGGTATGTTCAATGAAAATACTGGTGGCACCGACGGGAATCGAACTGGCGACAGGGCTCAGATGGTAGAACTTGACCACTGGGCTATCACGGTGTCCAAATAATAATAATAATAATAATAATAATAATAATAATAGTGCTTCTCTGTCAATGGCTGATGCATTTCTGCACATGCGCCTCCATCGTCTCACCCGTGAGGGGAGTACGAAGAATTGACGATAGGCTCTAATAACACCCCCGCAAGGGCAGTTCCAACACTTCCAGACGGACCGGTATGTTCAATGAAAATACTGGTGGCACCGACTGGAATCGAACTGGCGACAGGGCCCAGATGGTAGAACTTGACCACTGGGCTATCACGGTGTCCATAATAATAATAATAATAATAATAATAATAATAATAATAATAATAATAATAATAATAATAATAATAATAATAGTGCTTCTCTGTCAATGGCTGATGCAAATCTGCACATGCGCCTCCATCGTCTCACCCGTTCGGGGAGTACGAAGAATTGACGATAGGCTCTAATGACACCCCCGCAAGGGCAGTTCCAACACTTCCAGACGGACCGGTATGTTCAATGAAAATACTGGTGGCACCGACGGGAATCGAACTGGCGACAGGGCCCAGATGGTAAATAATAATAATAATAATAATAATAATAATAATAATAATAATAATAATAATAATAATAATAATAATAATAATAGTGCTTCTCTGTCAATGGCTGATGCAAATCTGCACATGCGCCTCCATCGTCTCACCCGTGAGGGGAGTACGAAGAATTGACGATAGGCTCTAATGACACCCCCGCAAGGGCAGTTCCAACACTTCCAGACGGACCGGTATGTTCAAGGAAAATACCGGTGGCACCGACGGGAATCGAACTGGCGACAGGGCCCAGATGGTAGAATTTGACCACTGGGCTATCACGGTGTCCACAATAATAATAATAATAATAATAATAATAATAATAATAATAGTGCTTCTCTGTCAATGGCTGATGCATTTCTGCACATGCGCCTCCATCATAATAATAATAATAATAATAATAATAATAATAGTAATAATAATAATAATAATAGTATACTTATACTTCCTCTAAGGCATACTGATGCAGCTGATGGCACGATCCGTTTCCGGACATGAGCCTCCATGCCCTTGTTCGAGGTGCTCCATCCCCACCTAGTCAGTCTCTCGACTGATTATAGGGGCCACCGATGGAGCTCCTGAGGGCAAGACTACACTAAGCCGAGGTTATTCCGCAGTCCCAACAACCTCTTGCAAAACGTTGCCGCATGTGCAAGTGCGTACACCAAGCATGGTTGCTAGAACTACCTCAAAACCCCACCCATAACAATTTGGTATCCGCTGGGTCCACGGGCTATCAACCGGCATAGCGGAGTTTAAGATCTTCGACAGGCGCCCAACGACCCTCCTCCCCAGCATCATCCACCAAATGGTTTTGAGTTGGCATCACAGTTTAACGCCGTAAGGCCATGGGGCTGAATAATAATAATAATATACTCCCTCTAAGGCATACTGATGCAGCTGTGGCACGATCCGTTTCCGGACATGAGCCTCCATGCTCTTGTTCGAGGTGCTCCATCCATAATAATAATAATAATGATAATGATAATGATAATAATAATAATAATAATACTATATCTGAGGCGTACTGATGCAGCTAATGGCATATCCTCAACGGACATAAGCCTCCAATACCCTTGTTCGAGGTCCTCCACCCCCCCGTGTCAGTCTCTCGCCTGATGATCGGGGCCACCGATGGAGCTCCTGAGGGCAAGACTGCACTAAGCCGAGGTTATTCCGCAGTCCCAGCAACCTCTTGCAAGACGTCACCGAATGTGCAAGTGCATACACCAAGCGCGGTTGCTAGAGCTGCCTCGAAACCCCACCCATAACAATCTGGTGTCTGCTGGGTCCTGGGCTATCAACCAGCATATGCGGAGTTTAAGATCTTTTACGCGCGCAACGACCCTCCTCCCCAGCATCTACCACCAAATGATTATGAGTTGGCGTCACAGTTTAACGCCTTGAGGCCATTGGGCTGGAACTCTGTTTAGCAAGTGTGACTAGGTTTTTTCATCGGGATTTCCCTCAAATATGTCACAGTCAACACTCCAAGGCAGATTTACGATATCTGAGAATAATAATAATAATAATAATAATAATAATAATAATAATAATAATAATAATAATAATAATAATAGTGCTTCTCAGTCAATGGCGTATGCATTTCTGCACATGCGCCTCCATCGTCTCACCCGTGAGGGGAGTACGAAGATTTGACGATAGGCTCTACTGACACCCCCGCAAGGCAGCTCCAAGCCTTCCAGACAGACCAATACTTTCAAAGAAAATATCCTTTGAAAATACTGGCACCGACGGGAATCGAACTGGCGACAGGTCCCAGATGGTAGACCTTAACCGGCTATCGCGGTGCCACTTAGTAATAATAATAATAATAATAATATAATAATAATAATAATAATAATAATAATAATAATAATAATAATAATATAAAAATAATATAATAATAATAATAATAATAATAATAATAATAATAATAATAGTGCTTCTCTGTCAATGGCTGATGCATTTCTGCACATGCGCCTCCATCGTCTCACCCGTGAGGGGAGTACGAAGAATTGACGATAAGCTCTAATGACACCCCCGCAAGGGCAGTTCCAACACTTCCAGACGGGCCGGTATGTTCAATGAAAATACTGGTCCAGAAATAGACCGGTATGTTCAATGAAAATACTGGTGGCACCGACGGGAATCGAACTGGCGACAGGGCCCAGATGGTAGAACTTGACCACTGGGCTATCACGGTGTCCAAAATAATAATAATAATAATAATAGTGTATCGTGTATCTCCTGCCAATTGCTGAGCCAAAAGGCCATGTGCATCCAATCCTCCATTCCATAAGGAAAGTCTCCACACCAATCGGTGGAATAAAGGAAGTGACGGCATAGAACATTACTCTAGGAGCTTTATACCAATCAGCCCATGGAAGGAACCGATGGCCTATGTACTCCCTAATAATAATAATAATAATAATAATAATAATAATAATAATAATAATAATAATAATAATAATAATAATAACTAGGGGCTGGGCCAACACCTGAAAGGATGGTTTTTCGCGCACCCCCCCCCCCCTCCCCCCCCTCCCCCCTCCCTCCCCCCCCCCCCCCCCTCCTCCCACCCTTCCTCCTCTTCCCAAGGTCGTTTTTCTCTCATTCTCACATGCACAACTTTTACAGCCTTGGTGCAATCTCAGCCATTCATTTTGGTGGAGGCGAATCGCTTCGGGTACGTACAATCGCGGGGCTGGGGTTCCCAGGGGCAGGGCCCCCGGACCCCCCTTTTCCACAGTCGACAGGATACGTTCGATTGCCGGAGGTAACCGGCATAAACCCTTCCGGCACAACTCTTAGAGCCTTGGAGCATTCTCAGCCATTCATGTTGGTGCCGGCTAATTCGCGTGGGGTGCGTACAATTGCCGGGCTGGGGTTCCCGGGGGAAAGGGCCCCCCGGACCCCCCCTTCCCCGTCGACAGGGAACGGTCAATTGCCGGAGGTACCAGCAGAACGCAAGTGTAAGCTCTGGTGCACAAAAACCTAAAATCTCTGGTTTTTGTGCTACCCGGCACCAAAATTGTTGGATCTCCGGAGAGCGCTCATCGAGAGGTGTCGGGTACACCAAACATCAGCCTCAAACTCCCTCTAGTGTGCGCGAACGGCTCCTGGTGGCGCAGAAACTTGAATTTTCTGGTTTGTACGCCACCGGAACCATAGCTTTTGTATTTTCGAAGCGAGCCCATCAAGAAGTGTCAAATATCAGCCGCTAAATCCCTCTGATGTGCGCAGACGGTGCCTGAGTGGGACAAAGACCTCAATTTTATGTTTGTGTGCCACCCGCGACCAAAGCGGGTACGTACAATTGCAGGGTTCCCGGGGGAAGGGCCGCCCGGATCCCCCCTTCCCCGTCGACAGGGTACGTTCAATGCCGGAGGTAGCGGCAAGTACTCCCAAAAAAACAAGGAATTTTGGCATTCAGCGCAAATATTTGCGTGAATTCCAAAAAAACTATATCAGCATCACATCAAGTCTGCGGCTAGCTGCCCTGTCAATATGAGCTCCCAACTCCTCCTGGTTCACACAAACTATGATTTATTCCGACGGGGGTGCAGAAAATAGGCTAAAAAACAAGGAACTTGGCATTCAGGACACTCCCATAACAAAAAATATTTTCGTGAATTCCAAAGAAATTATATCAGCATCAACATCGAGTCTGGGGCGAGCCACCCTGCAAATATGAGCTCGCAACTCCCCCTGGTTCCCGCAAACCATGAACATACATACATACATGCATACATACATACATACATGCATACATGCATGCATACATACATATATACGTGCATACAAACAAACAAACATACATACATACATGCATGCTATTTCGACGGGTGTGCGAAAAAAACAAGGAATTTCAGCATTCAGGATACTGCCGTAACGCAAATATTTGCGTGAATTCCAAAAAAAATTGTATCAGCATCAACATCGAGTCCGGGGCTAGCCACCCAGCTCCTCATGGTTCCCACAAGCCATGATTTACTCCGACAGGGGTGCGGAAATGTGGGGGTGGGGGTGTACACAATTTCCATTTCCCCCCTCCCCCCAAACCCCCCACCCCCTACTCCCAACACCTTTCAGAGATAATAATAATAATTATAACAATATGCTTCCTCTCATACTGATGCAGCTGATGGCACGATCCGTTTCCGGACATGAGCCTCCATGCCCTTGTTCGAGGTGCTCCATCCCCACCTAGTCAGTCTCTCGACTGATTATAGGGGCCACCGATGGAGCTCCTGAGGGCAAGACTACACTAAGCCGAGGTTATTCCGCAGTCCCAACAACCTCTTGCAAAACGTTGCCGCATGTGCAAGTGCGTACACCAAGCATGGTTGCTAGAACTACCTCAAAACCCCACCCATAACAATTTGGTTTCCGCTGGGTCCACGGGCTATCAACCGGCATAGCGGAGTTTAAGATCTTCGACAGGCGCCCAACGACCCTCCTCCCCAGCATCATCCACCAAATGGTTTTGAGTTGGCATCACAGTTTAACGCCGTAAGGCCATTGGGCTGAATTATAACAATAATAATAATAATAATAATAATAATAATAATAATAATAATAATAATAATAATAACAATAACAATAACAATAATAATAATACTATATCTGAGGCGTACTGATGCAGCTAATGGCATATCCTCAACGGACATAAGCCTCCAATACCCTTGTTCGAGGTCCTCCACCCCCCCGTGTCAGTCTCTCGCCTGATGATCGGGGCCACCGATGGAGCTCCTGAGGGCAAGACTGCACTAAGCCGAGGTTATTCCGCAGTCCCAGCAACCTCTTGCAAGACGTCACCGAATGTGCAAGTGCATACACCAAGCGCGGTTGCTAGAGCTGCCTCGAAACCCCACCCATAACAATCTGGTGTCTGCTGGGTCCTGGGCTATCAACCAGCATATGCGGAGTTTAAGATCTTTTACGCGCGCAACGACCCTCCTCCCCAGCATCTACCACCAAAGGGTTATGAGTTGGCGTCACAGTTTAACGCCTTGAGGCCATTGGGCTGGAACTCTGTTTAGCAAGTGTGACTAGGTTTTTTCATCGGGATTTCCCTCAAATATGTCACAGTCAACACTCCAAGGCAGATTTACTATATCTGAGGCGTACTGATGCAGCTAATGGCATATCCTCAACGGACATAGCCTCCAATATCCTTGTTCGAGGTCCTCCACCCCCCCGTGTCAGTCTCTCGCCTGATGATCGGGGCCACCGATGGAGCTCCTGAGGGCAAGACTGCACTAAGCCGAGGTTATTCCGCAGTCCCAGCAACCTCTTGCAAGACGTCACCGAATGTGCCAGTGCATACACCAAGCGCGGTTGCTAGAGCTGCCTCGAAACCCCACCCATAACAATCTGGTGTCTGCTGGGTCCTGGGCTATCAACCAGCATATGCGGAGTTTAAGATCTTTTACGCGCGCAACGACCCTCCTCCCCAGCATCTACCACCAAAGGGTTATGAGTTGGTGTCACAGTTTAACGCCTTGAGGCCATTGGGCTGAATAATAATAATAATAATAATAATAATAATAATAATAACAATAATAATAATAATAATAATAATATATATATTGATCTGTCATGGCTGAGCCCGAGGGCCATGCGCCTCCATCCCTCGACCCAACAGGGACTACAGTGAGTATGTTGGGGAGGGAAGAGTGACTCTAACCATCCTGCATAGAAGGCCCCAAAAGGAAGTCCCTACTACCCGCACAGTGTCGGGTACCTTGCAGGAAATCAACTACAAATGATTGATCTTCCCCGCGTGAGAGCTCCACGAGACTGGGTAGGTCCCGCATGGAGGTACTCACAGGGGTAGCAGACATTTCATGCGGTCTGCCAGCGCATGAGGACGTTTTGTGGTAAGTATCTGGGACGCCTCGAAACCCGTCACCACCCCTATCGCGGAATGTAAATACCCCTTTGATCCCACGTGGTGTATGTCTTATAAAAAAACAACACAACGACATGGCCTCGGAACCAACACAACAACATAGCCTCGGAACCCACATCGACATAGCCTCGGAACCCACACAACAACAGAGCCTCGGAACCAACACAACTACATAGCCTCGGAACCAACACAACAACATAGCCTCGGAGCCAACACAACGACATAGCCTCGAAACCAGTGGGAAGAGGCCCAACCACCTCCTCTTCCCGTGGGGTGCCATACTGTGCACCCCTCCATAATAATAATAATAATAATAATACTATATCTGAGGCGTACTGATGCAGCTAATGGCATATCCTCAACGGACATAAGCCTCCAATACCCTTGTTCGAGGTCCTCCACCCCCCCGTGTCAGTCTCTCGCCTGATGATCGGGGCCACCGATGGAGCTCCTGAGGGCAAGACTGCACTAAGCCGAGGTTATTCCGCAGTCCCAGCAACCTCTTGCAAGACGTCACCGAATGTGCAAGTGCATACACCAAGCGCGGTTGCTAGAGCTGCCTCGAAACCCCACCCATAACAATCTGGTGTCTGCTGGGTCCTGGGCTATCAACCAGCATGCGGAGTTTAAGATCTTTTACGCGCGCAACGACCCTCCTCCCCAGCATCTACCACCAAAGGGTTATGAGTTGGCGTCACAGTTTAACGCCTTGAGGCCATTGGGCTGGAACTCTGTTTAGCAAGTGTGACTAGGTTTTTTCAACGGGATTTCCCTCAAATATGTCACAGTCAACACTCCAAGGCAGATTTACTAATAATAATAATAATAATAATAATAATAATAATAATAATAGTGCTTCTCTGTCAATGGCTGATGCATTTCTGCACATGCGCCTCCATCGTCTCACCCGTGAGGGGAGTACGAAGAATTGACGATAAGCTCTAATGACACCCCCGCAAGGGCAGTTCCAACACTTCCAGACGGGCCGGTATGTTCAATGAAAATACTGGTCCAGAAATAGACCGGT
Organism: Paulinella micropora; assembly: GCA_019918135.1. Classification (NCBI taxonomy): domain Eukaryota; phylum Cercozoa; class Imbricatea; order Euglyphida; family Paulinellidae; genus Paulinella; species Paulinella micropora. The sequence goes on along the minus strand of WBZZ01003805.1, from coordinate 19,318 downwards.
ATGTTCAATGAAAATACTGGTGGCACCGACGGGAATCGAACTGGCGACAGGGCCCAGATGAATAATAATAATAATAATAATAATAATAATAATAATAATAATAATAATAATAATAATAATAATAATAATAATAATAATAATAATAGTGCTTCTCTGTCAATGGCTGATGCAAATCTGCACATGCGCCTCCATCGTCTCACCCGTGAGGGGAGTACGAAGAATTGACGATAGGCTCTAATGACACCCCCGCAAGGGCAGTTCCAACACTTCCAGACGGACCGGTATGTTCAATGAAAATACCGGTGGCACCGACGGGAATCGAACTGGCGACAGGGCCCAGATGGTAGAACTTGACCACTGGGCTATCACGGTGTCCATAATAATAATAATAATAATAATAATAATAATAATAATAATAATAATAGTGTATAGTGTATCTCCTGCCAATTGCTGAGCCAAAAGGCCATGTGCATCCAGTCCTCCATTCCATAAGGAAAGTCTCCACACCAATCGGTGGAATAAAGGAAGTGACGGCATAGAACATTACTCTAGGAGCTTTATACCAATCAGCCCATGGAAAGGACCGATGGCCTATGTACTCCCTAAATAATAATAATAATAATAATAATAATTTGTCCGCTCTCACTCCAATCTCTTGACCCGTATCTACATGCAAAACTCTTCTTTCCGCGTGTCATCGTTTTTCTCATCTTTCCGCGTGTCATCGTTTTTCTCATAGTTTCTTGTGGAGCTTGCATGTCTCTTTTTTCTTGTTTCCTGGGAGTGGAAGAGCTGAAATATGGACACACAAATCAAATCCAAAATGTCACAGCACACAAATCAAATCAAATCAAAACAAAACAACAACAAAAACAAAAACAACAGTAACAACAACAACCACAACAACAATAACAATAACAACAATAACAACAACAACAACAAACAAAAAACAAAACAAAACAAAACAAAAAAAAAAAAAAAAAAAGTCGGTAGAAGGAATAAAAAGTTGTTGGGAAGGAGAGTGTTTCTGAAAATGCTTCAAAAATGTGGCATTCTGTTTGCCCCTGTTGAAGATATCTAATCCCCCCTACCTCCCTCCGCAAACTCCATCAACAGCACAAATCATAAACCTACAGACGAAAATGGACGCACTTCCACACTTGTCTTGTGCAGGTAATCCCCAAACACGTTACGATAGAGGACCTGGAAGATCTGGAAGTGACTTAGTCCTACCTCGGCCTGCGTGGGGCACACGAGTCATATCTCTACCAATGTAGATGAAAATCATCCTACTCCTCCCCCTCCCCCTTTTTTTCGCTCCCATTTTCCCAAACCCCTCCCCCGTGTCCCTGGGAGAAAAATAAGCATAGGACAAATTCTCGACAATTATTTTGAGACCGCCGATAAAAATCCCTAAGAATGGCTAGATGGGAAAACCCAAATTTCGATGTTTTTAGCCATATTTTGAAAAAAAAAAAAAAAAAAAAAAAAAAAAAAAAAAAAAAAAAAAAAAAAAAAAAAACTACGCATGATGCTTTGAAGTATATCACATATAGCTGCGAAGTTGACCTATCGATCGTTCTACCTGTATCCTTATTTCAACAAGGAAAATGTAATTTGTAAAACAAGCCATGTGCATTATTAGAATTATATATGTGCACATATTTATACATGGTATATGTATAAATAATATACCTTTGGCGAAGAATTCGTATTTTATATATATTTGCGAAGCGCTATGCATAGAAGACCTTGCCTTTATCCGTTGCCATAGCCAAATGTTGCCAAATGACCGATAAAGTCTCGGTTCCTGCCAATGGCGCGTCCCAGAAATCTATCAACATGTTTGTAGCATCGTTTTTTAATGTATCATTTATCATAATTGCCTCTTTTTTTCTGAATTAAGGGCAAAGGCGCACTGAGCGGTATGTGCCTTAGCTTGAAGCTCTGTTGTAAGTAGACTTGCCAGCACAGGCAAGTTTCAAAGCTGTTCAATTTGTCAGTTGTCAATTAGACTTGCCACGCATCCCTACAAATGGCAAGTATTCTTTCCGAATTTCGTAATCCTGGGCATGAGCTTAAACTGTACAACCTTTCATTGTATTTCCTTTAACCGATTTCATTTTATTTGATTTTATTACACTTCATTTTTTCTCTTCTTGTATCTCTTGATACCACTTCCATTTTCCTCTTCCCACATATTCCTACGTGGCAAGTATTCTCTAATTAAAAGTGTTTTCGTTAATAATAATAATAATAATAATAATAATAATAATAATAATAATAATTATTATTATTATTATTATTATATTATTATTATATTATTATTTTTATTATTTTTATTATTATTATTATTATTATTATTATTATTATTATTATTGTTATTATTGTTATTATTATTATTATTATTATTATTATTATCATTACTACTACTACTACTACTACTATTATTATTATTATTATTATTATTATCATTATTATCATTATTATCATTATTATTTTTATTATTATTATTATTATTATTATTATTATTATTATTGTTATTATTCAAGTATTATTAAGTATTATTATTATTATTATTATTATTACTATTATTATTATTATTATTAGTAGTAGTAGTAGTTGTAGTAGTAGTAGTATTAGTATTATTATTATTATTATTATTGTTGTTGTTGTTGTTGTTGTTGTTGTTGTTGTTGTGACAATGTTGTTGTTGTTGTTATTATTATTATTATTATTATTATTATTATTATTATTATTATTATTATTATTTAGTTATGCTATCAGACTGAGCCCTTTAACGACCGGCCAAAATCATTAGCGTTGTCTTTTCAATCTTTTTGACCGGCCCGTTAGATTCTCCTCTGCACGATGTTTCGACTTCTCTAACTGGTTTTCAATTTCGTTTAGAAATGACTTCAAACGATCAACTTAAAATTTCAGCTATGAATTCTTTTTCCCATATCTTCAAGTAATAGAATACTTGCCGCTCGTAGAGCTGAGTCACGTGTTGGCTCCGGAAAACAACTATTAATACCGAATCACAAGTGTCCTTGTATTAATAACAGTACGACGCTTAACCCCCAATGAGAGAGGACAGAATCCGAAGACCGGACCCGTCAAAAGGGGAAAGCCTCGGACAGGTGGCCGAGCACGCCTCAGTGACAGGCAGAACACGTGTGTGCAGCCTTCTGTATGAAAGGGTGGCCCCCGTTTCACACTAGTATTAATAACAGTCCGGGGGGGGGGGGGGGGGTAGATTCTCCAATCTTGGCTTGTTTTGTTGCCAGTGGGTATGCGTTGGTTTGGAGCTATCTGCTTCGTTCCGACCAACTGGGTACTCTTTGGTTTTGTGCAAGATTCACTGTGCCACCGACGATAGTCGTTGGGTCACAGTTTGCGGCGCCGCCGTGGCTCCGACCGACGGTTGGGTACTCGTCGGTTGTGCGCTCAGCTCACCGACAGTGGTTGGCTTTGCGGCCGGCGTGGGTCGTTGGATTGTCGTTGGCTATTATATAATATCATACTATGCTAGGTGATCATAAGTTGTTGAGTGCGCGTAGGTTTCTGGCTCCGTTGGTTCCTGCCGTTGCTATTTCTCTTCAGTGCCTTCTGGCAAGTGGCATCTGTTGTGTCCGGCGCTGAAGAGTGGATGGGTCGCACGGTTAGTGCGACCAACTTCTCTATGCACGCCGCTTGAAGTTGGCGCGACTGTGGGGCGCCGGATGATGTGCTGGCCGCTAGGGTGGCCTAGCTAGGTGGTGTGGCTCAGTGCCACTGTATTAAGATCGGAGGTCTACCCTTACGAGCTCAATGAACTTTCAAGTAACAAAGGAATTTTAATAAAGTTGAACACAACTGGTTCACTACTAACGACCACTTCTATTACAGAAAGGGTTGTCAGGAATGAACCCAAACAACAAGCCAGAGGGAAAACACCGGTCAAACCGGAGTGTCCCTTTGACTGGTTCCCTGACATGATGCGTTACGTCCGTAACCTGCACAAATGCCAAAACACACCACAAACCACAACACATAAGAGTGCGTTTTCCCTTATTTAGCCATAAATTCCCAGTCACGGGAAAAAAAGCCAAATTTCACGGTTTTTCCGTGACCTTTTTCCAAAACTTCAAACGTTTACCGTACTCGTGACTGGCATGTACTGTCACGGTCACGAGACTCTGAGGATCCGAGAGTCGGGTCAACGCTATTAATGCGGGAGGTTATTCCATATGGATGCTACACAACTGTGTATTCTGCATCCTAATGACCCTCTCCACGCCGGGGCGGTAAACGGTTGAGTGTAAAATGTAGGTTTTAAGGAGTCCTATGGTGGTCCAAGCTTCCTAGCTTTTCCTCCATATTCCTTATCCTACTACAACATTAAAACCGGATATATTAATCAGAACCGGAAATGTAATAAGAATTCATCTTAAATTACATTTAATAACAAGAAAATACTTCCAAGAGTAACTTGAATTCCCGTAAAGCCACAATGACGTATAAACGATGTAGTATATCGTGGGTGTTACACCACGGTCGGTTATTCCCGTGGTTGCCCTTGGTTGGGTAGGTGCGTCATGAGGGAGGGTTGGTGGGTTAGCCGGATTTCCGAGGGCCAAATTGGGGTTTAGTGTGCGGCCCTGGCTTCGGGCATGCGTGCATCAGTTTCCAGACCGTGAGGACAGGCTGCCGAACTTCACACTTAAAATGTCACTGTGACGGTTGGCGGGCCGGCTTGAACATGAAATTTTTTAGATTGATGTGAAGTTAAGGTAAGTTTTGAACGTCTTGCACTAAATTTCATATAAAATCCTGCCACATTGAAGTTCAATATTAAAATATTATATTTCACAAAAAAAAAATAGAAGGCAAAACTTTGACTATTGAAGTTATTTGAACTGGCATCATGATTTCAAGTTCAAGCCTACAGTGATACTAAGGAGCTAACTACATATGAAATCATTATCATGCCACTATCTATTTAAAAATCATATTAATAACTCAGTGAAAAAATTAATCAGTGACTTACCGTAATATTCATGTTTTGAAAAAGTAATTTGCTCCGATCCCCCTAATGTATACCAGTATAGATATTTAGCTTCCCGCATTACATTTGCCGTCCGGTATTTAATATTATATTACCCAAGTGACGTGCTAAGTATGGTATTGTATTAATATTTAATCATCAGATTTACCGGTAGTATTTAAATAATATATATGATATTAATGTAATTTAAATAATAAGTACTATACTGGTAATTGATAAATTACGAAGTCTTTGTGCTGTCCTGACGGAATGCGGGCAAGCACGCCGAGCGGCTGTATATTAATTTAATAGTAATAATATATATTATGATTAAATACCGCATGGCAGAATCCTGAGGCGCCTCCTCAGTGCAAGATTGAGGGTCTGTGCAAGGAGCATTAAGGTGCTGAGCAAGACGAACGTCAGTAACAAGCGGGCCCCACAGTGCAGTATTGCCCTGGGGAAGGGCAGCTAGGTGAGCGAGCGCGGTGTTTGTGATCCTTGAGCAACTTGCCTAAGAATTGAGGTACTGAAAAGGAAGCTTAGCCAAGTGAGCCAGCCTAGCGTCTGTGATGAGCTTGCATTCGGCAATGTTTAGGTTTGTCAGAGGTAAAGCAGCTAGATGAGCAATCCCAGCGTCAGTGATCCTAGAGCAACCAGCAAGATCGAGGTATTGAAGAGGAAGCTTAGCCAAGTGAGGTGCTGAAGAGGCAGGTTGGCCAAGCGAGCCAGCGCAGAGGCAGGTTGGCCAAGCGAGCCAGCGCAGCGTCCGTGATTTGCTTGCATCCAGTAAGATCTGGGTGTTTCAGAGGTAGAGCAGTCAGATAAGCAATCCCAGCGTCAGTGATCCTAGAGTAACTATCAAGACTGAGGTGCTGAAGAGGAAGTTTAGCCAAGTGAGCCAGCGCAGCGTCCGTGATTTGCTTGCATAGACCAATATCCAGGTGTCTCAGCGGAAGAGCAGCCAGGTGAGCAAGCCCGGCGTCAGTGGTGCTAGAGAAACAAAGATTGAGGTGCTGAAGAGGAAGGTTAGCTAGCGCAGCGTCCGTGATTTGGTTGCATAGACCAATCTCTAGGTGTTTCAGAGGTAGAGCATATCGCGCAGTCAGATGAGCAAGCGCTAGCCCGGCGCAAGTGATACTGTAGCAATAATTAAGATTGAGATGCTGCAGAGGGAGCGCAGATAGGTGAGCGAGGCCGGCGTCGGTGATTCTCATGGATCGTCTGTTTCGTTTGCCAGAACCACTTTGGGAAATGTTAGTTTGCTCTCGCGCCAAACCTGCGACAAGCCAACCAACGAGCCGCGCGCCGCGCTTGATCATGAATTTACTAAGGTCAAGCGTATATATGCAGGCCTTTCGAATTCCAATCGCTGGGATCCTTCAAAAGACCGGCTATAACCTTGCAGACACGCACGAGTGGCAGCAGCTTGGCCCAACCGATGCGATCACGAATGATGCGCCATTACGAATCAGTCGACAGTACCAGCGGCCAGAAGGTTCTCTGCATGCAGCGCGCTGAGTGCTTTGGCTTGCGTTTTTTAACAGCAGGTTCGCGAAGGCGAGTGTTCTCCCTCACATTTTCCCCACTGAAGTTCTTGGACATGCTTCCTAAACTACATACGCAAAACTGGAGCGAAAAGAAGAACTGAAAAGAGAAAAGAAGAATAAGAAACATAAGAAGAATAAAATCTAGAAGCATACATGTAAAAAAAGAGCTCGAGGAAATTTAAAGGAGGAAGAGGAGAAGGGTGAGGAGGAGGAAGAGGAGGAAGAGGAGAAGAAGAAGAAGGAGGAGGAGCAGGAGGAAAGGAGGAGAAGGAATAATTAGCTATACTTTTCACGTGGACGTTCCCTCAAAAATGGCAGCAGCGGATCAATCATCGGTACTAGTTTCTAGGTTTCATTGAAATCAGCCGGGCCGGCCTAGCCTGCCTGACAAGAAAGATTTCCCTATTTCTTGTGTTTCCTGTCTGCGCTGCACTCTGTTTGTTTTATGTCGTTCTGAGTGCTTAGTTCAATCTATGTTCTGTTACATTCTGCTGCTGTATTGTTGTATCACGTCCTGTTCTGGCGTGTATGTCATGTTGTCTATTTTGTGCTCTATTCAGTTGTTGCCGCTATTATTGTTCTTACATCTGTTCTGTTCTGTTCTGCCCTGTCCTGACCTGACCTGTCCTGTCCTGTCCTGTCCTGTCCTAACGCTAGAATAGAGGTTTGCTGCAGTCCACAGAGATCCTCATGGATGTTTGCTGCGTCTTGTACCACTCTATGTTGTGTGTGTTTGTGTGTGTAGAAGAAGAAGTTGTGTCTCGCGACGGGGTAGTTTTCATGCTGTTTTTTATTTTTCACCTCTCGCTCCTCGCGGGAGCGCAAATAACTTGCCAAATCATCGCCCAGCGAGGTTCCTCTATCTATCTATCTATCTATCTATCTATCTATCTATCTATCTATCTATATATATATCTATCTATCTATATATCTATCTATCTACCTATCTATCTATCTATCTATCTATCTATCTATCTATCTATCTACCTATCTATCTGTCAATTAATGCTCTATGCATGTATGCATGTATGCAGGTATTCATATATCTATTTGCAGGTTGCTATGCTGACAATGTTGACAAAAGATTTTTTCCATTTGGCAACACCTATACGCATCAACTGACCCAGGAGACTTGCGCTGCATGGTTTTTACCCTTAACTATCTAGCTATCTAGCTATCTATCTATCTATCTATCTATCTATCTGTCGACAAACATACAAACATACAAACATACAAACATACAAACATACAAAAATACAAACAAACAAACATACATACATACATACATACATACATACATACATACATACATACATACATACATGCATACATGCATACATGCATGCACACATACATACATACATACATACATACATATATTATATGTATGTATACATGCATGTGTGTCCATGTTTGTTCCAGGTGTTCGCAATTTTCCGTCTTTGCTTACAGCGCTGTAGAGGTATGGAGATACAAAAATGAAATTCTGTTTAATCTTCACATTGCATATCATATTCATGTCATATCATGTCATGTTATAACATATCATATTATATTATAGTTACCTTTTGGTCTCTGCTTAAAATGTTGCTGTTTCATTGATATAGATAAAAACATATGTACATATATATACATATATATACAGATACATATACATATATATACATGTTTAATTTACATTCATTTCCTGTAATAGGGAGGTGAAGAATGCTACTGCGGAACACAAGCACAGGTATACAGACATATTATACATACAGATAAGCTTACATACATACATATGATATTTCATACCTTATATGCATGTTTGTCTGTCTGTCTGTCTATATATAGCTTGCGTCGGCGACCCTCTCTCTCTCTCACACACACACACACACTCGCTCGGTCTGTCTGTCTGTCTGTCTGTGTGTCTGTTTCTCTCTCTCTCTCTCTCTCTCGCTCTCTCTCTCTCTCTCTCTCTCTCTCTCTCTCTCTCTCACACACACACACACACACACACCAGCTTGCCTCTCATTGCCTGTCAGAAAGATGCTTAGGATATATACACATGTAAACATACGTACATATACATGCATATAATACACATATAGTTAGCGACGGCGACCAGCTTGCCTCTCGCATCTTGTCAGCAAGTAGCCTGTCCAGGCAACAACAATCAGTGGTCTCTCTCTCTCTCTCTCTCTCTCTCTCTCTCGCAATCTACCTATCTACCTACCTATCTATCTACCAACTTATCTGTCAAACATGCATTTTCAGGTGTGGAGGTGTGACATCTGCTCTAGTGTTCCAGGCAACATGCAAAGGCCAACAGGTGTGCGTGTGTGTGTATGTGTGTGTATGCTAGGTTGAGAGAGAGAGAGAGAGAGAGATTTGCTCTAGTCTTTCAGGCAATGTGCAAAGGCCAACAGGCATGTATGTATGTATGTATGTATGTATGTATGTATGTATGTATGTATGCAAGACATACTATGTATGTATGCTTCTATTTCTGTAGCTTCCCAACTTTCAAGGCTGTGTAACGAAGGAGGCGCTTGCACTACCGTACATACATAAATACATACATACATACATACATACACACCAAGAGGCGCCAGCACTACCATATAGCTCTTTTTTCATGAGACGCATACATATACATTCACACACATACACATTTACACACCATTCTATGCAGATGCATTACCATACACTCATACGTACAATGCATATACGTATACATACATACATACATACACATATACA
>WBZZ01003805.1:0-5000 GCA_019918135.1 Paulinella micropora | reverse complement strand
GTCGAGGCATTCCACCCGGCCTTCGGAGCACCTACCCTGGCAGGTACGCGTTGATCACTAACTTCATCTGCAGTACGTGAATTGTTTTCTACGTCTCTGGAAAAAAGACGCATGCATGCACACACAGCACAGGCACTCGATATCCTGTATGTATTGTATGGATGAGAGTCTTGTCTTATGACATATGTATGTATGTATTTCTGTCAGCCACTCTCTTCGGCCTGCCAGGGCATAACCGCTGGGGCAAGCTGCCTGCTACTATCTACCCTTCTAGCTTCCAGTATGAAAACCCGATGGACAATTACCACATGTCCAAACCACCTGGCAGGACTTACAAGTATTACACAGGCCAGGCGCTCTGGCCTTTTGGCTTCGGCCTGTCATATACTTCATTTTCGCTGGAATGCGAACAATTGCAAGCTCCTGCCGTTTTCTCCTCTTTCTCTCCCACTACCGCTGCCAACAACTTCCCCTTCCTGTGCCATGTTGCGAACACGGGCAAGAGAGAAGGCGATGAAGTGGTAATGGTTTTCCACGCGGTTTCCGATCAAATCCGTCAACAGGTTCGTCGCCTGCTTTATCTATATCTATCTGTCTATCTATCTATCTGTCTATCTATCTATCTATCTATCTATCTATCCATCTATCTATCTAGCTAGCTAGCTAGCTAGCTATCCATCCATCTATCCACCTATCTATCTATCCATCGGTATATTCTTATCCTATCTATGAGGCTGACCACCCGATCGCCATAAAGACACTGGTCGGGTTCGAACGGACCTCGCTAGCAAGTGGAAAAACCGCCTCGCTGGCTTTTGACTTCACCACCACAACATTTGAGGTATATTTTATCTTTCGCTCTCCCTCTCTCCCTCCCTCTCTCTCTCTCTCCCTCTCTCTCCCTCCCTCTTTCTCTCTCTCTCTTCTATTTATAATATACACATATATCTACCCTATTATGTATGTACGTATGTGTATGTATGTATGTATGTATGTATGTATGTATGTGTGTATGTGGTAAATGCAAGGTGGTATCTTGTTGGTGTCTGGGCGTGTTTTATTTGTGTGTGCGCGTGTGTGTTTCTAATTGTTCATGATGGAAGGTGGTGAACACGAAGGGGGTAAAAGTGCTGTACCCAGGAACACACTACCTCATCTTCAGCCGTGGAGTAGGTCACACCAACATATGCATACAAACGAACAAACAAACAAACGTACGTAAATACACACTACCTCATCTTTGCCCGCGGAGTTGGTCACAACAACACATAAACACAAGCAATCAAACATACATAAACTTACACACATAAATACATACACACATACATATACATACATACATACATACATACATACACGTATGAAAAATATGATCCACCATCATCAGTTTCATCATTAACGAGCATAGTATCGTTATTCATTCGCCGCGCCGTCAGTGTGATTACACACCGTGACACACACACACATCCTCTCCCTCTCTCTCTCTCTCTCTCTCTCTCTCTCTCTCTCTTCTCTCCCTCTCTTTAGGTCAAGATGTCATCTTCCCTGTTGAGTTTTCCTTAGAGTCAGCGTCTTCTTCAAGCGCCTCCTAGAATAATATTTTAGCCAAACCAAGATTTGTGCGCCCCCCCCCCCCCCCTCCCCGCCCCCTTCCTCCTTTAGGTTTTTCTCCTTTTGACTTTCAAACCGAGTGTCACAGTGATATATAATAGTGAGTAGTTGAACACATGGGATACACTGATTTATATCATCTTTGCATTCAGTGGTATAGTTTGAGAAACCCCCGGGGCCTCAGATCACTTGCAAGTTCCCGGCAATCGGTTGCGGCCGGTCACGGTCGTGGCAGTGGCAGGGAGGGAGTCAAGCGCCGGAAGCCAGTGGGAGGGAGGGAGTCAAGCGCCGGAAGCCTGACCATGCACGGCACCACATAATCGTTCAAGGCCAGAAAAGAGTCAGATTATTGGGTAGGTTCCGGACAGTGAAAAAGCCTACGGTTATTGTATAATATTTCGCGCATTGATATGGAAAAATGATGGGAAAGCTCAAGGACTCTCAAGCGGCGGAACTTGAAAGCTGAGTGAACGGTTGTGATGGGTAATGCCAGGGCAAGACTTAGTACTCAGGTGACTGATGATATTGATAGTAATCAGCTGACAATTCATTTCCAAACGGTCTCGGTTCAACAGGTCCTTTAAAGTCAGGTGACCCGAATATTATATATATATATATATAATACTAAGTGCTCTGATATTAATATACTAATACTATTGATATCAGTAATATATATTAATATTTAGGAATATTAGACTAGTGCCCGACTGTGCCCAGGGTCCATTGAAGCGTATTATTAAAGTCTAAGACTCAAGTTGCCAACTTGACTGAGAATCTGAGTCAGTAACTTAAACGCTAGTAACTTAGTATTACTACGTGACAACCCCAAGTGATAATTATATACACAACTTCACGAACTCTTATTAAACTTCGTATCTCCGAGCCTGGTGATAGTATGGCTGCATTAAGTCCTGACTCCACTGTCTCGGAGCAGGTGAACTTATGATACCGTCAGATACCAGTAAATAGCAGAGCGGTCACTTCGTTTATTTACGTAGATCAAGTTCTACTTGTTGAAAGTTTGAGCGGCAGACTTGGGTTGCAAACGATTGAGTCACGATTGAACGTAAATGATTGTGAGCCGGTCACGTTGGGCGAATCACGATGAAGCTGAGCTGGCTTTGCAAAAACGACTGTGAACGGTATTACTGGATACAATTTCAAGTGTCAAAGTCAGCCATCAAATTTGATTTAAGGATCCGAGATTTCAGATTAGCGATAAGATTTTCAAGAGATTAGCAGCCAGAATTCAAATTAGTTTAATTCAAGTTAACTGCCACGGTAACATTTCGCAAAATAATACTGACTCATAATTTTGCTGACGTATACTCAGGCTAGTAGCCGGACGGTTAAATTGAATTAATTTCACTGATTCTGATCACTAATTCGGTCGGAACTCTGACCGCTAATCTGAAATCTGACCCTTAACTAAAATTCAATGGCTGAGTTTGACAGTTGAATGTACTCAGTAATAAAATATATATTTGAAGGGTGGCTTCAAGTTCAACAGTTGTAGCCTGAAGTTCAAGTGCTCCAGGATTCAAGTGTATTTGAAAAAAAATCAAGTTCCAGAGTCAGTCATGGATGTAAAAGCAAGTCAAACATTGTTTTTCGTCACTCTTGTTGACTTGTCCACAAATTTACCGCAGCGTGCCACGCCGGTGTTTCACTGGAAATCAGGGAAAAAGATAATAGAGTGTGAAAAAGGCAACAGTTGATCTTTTCTAAAACTTGAAAAAACTTTGACTTGATTGTTTGAAGTCATTTTGAACGAAATCGAAAACTACTAAGTTAGTGAAGTCGAAACGTCGTGCAGAGAAGAATCTAACGGGCCGGTCAAAAACAGTAAAAAGTCAATGGTACTATGATTACTGAGTATTAATACATTCAAGTGTCAAACTCAGCCAGGACGGTGAATTTGAGTTAAGGGTCAGATTTCAGATTAGCGGTCAGATTTTAGATTAGTGGTCAGAATTCAAATTAGGTCAATTTAACGTTAATATTGCTGTTGACATTCAAGACAACAAAAAAAATTGATTTTTCTGTTTTGGTTGGAATTTCAGTTTTGGTTGGAATTTTGATTTTGGGTGAAAATTTGAATTTTTCAAATTAACGGCTATATTCGTCCGCAAAATATCGTAAATTTTCACGAAATGTTACCGTTAAATTTGAAAATTTGAATTTTTGTCACAAAAATGAAAAACTGTCACAAAAATGAAAATCTGACACAAAAATGAAAAACTAATTTTTGTTGTTGTCTTGAATGTCAACAGCAATATTTCGCAAAAATTATGCAGATTTTGCGGACGGATATATAGCCTAGTTTGACATTTGAATGTACCCAGTAATAGTGGTCATTTTGGCCGGTCGTTAAAGTGCTCAGTCTGATAGGCTGCGCCAACACCTGAAAGGATCGTTTACCTGTGCGCGAAGTGCACCAAACCCCGCCAGCCCCACTTCTTATGACTTTTTGGAGGGCACGCCGGACCCCCCCCCCCGGGCCCCTTTCCCTTCGACAGGGTAAGTTGAATTGCCGGAGGTGCCGCCAAGTGCGCCTGGTGGCAAAATTGTACAATAACTTAATATGAAACGTAAGAATTTTACGCAAACACTTTTTAGTAAGAGAATACTTGCCACTAGTAGGAACAAGTGGAAAGCCTAAGAGGAAAATGGAAGTGGTATCAAGAGATACAAAAAGAGAAAAAATGAGAAATTTTATTTGCTGAACAATGTGACAATCAATTGAAAAAGAGATGAGTCTTTGCTGAGCCTGCCCTGGAGTGTGACAGACTACCTACTGCTAGAGAAGACTACAAACCGTTTGCGAACTCAAACTCAATCAAGTTTGGTGGGAAGAGAAAACCAAAGGAAGGAACAAAGAGACTTTCAAGAAGAATGAAAAAGCCCGATCAAATGTGGTGGGGAAGAGTAGAAGACAAAAGGAAGGAGCAAACGGACTCCAAGAGGGTGAATAAGACTCTATGTACAGTCTCAGGGCTAAATCTTGAACTTGTTTGGAGCACCATCTTCCTCAACAGCCATATCGCTAAAGTTGCAAAATTCATCAACTTTGATCTCAATTTTCTCAACCAATATAAGACACAAAAATGCCGAGCGCGTCATTCGAAAGCTCTTATCCTGAGCTTCCAAGCGTTGGCTTTTGAATCGTCAGAGCACTGTGATTGATGGAGAAGAATTAGATCAAAGTTGGACGGTTCTGCAACTTGGATGCGGTTTGTGATTCATTCAGGCTGCAACAAACAGCCGCTGCCGCTTGTTGGGGCGATCGGCCTCCTCCAGATGGCTTGCGAAGGGTGAAGTGCGAGCACGCATGCCGAGGTGGACAGGAGAAGGGGAGGGAGTAGCGAGGTGGTGGTCGGGCAGAGATA
>WBZZ01003804.1:0-24643 GCA_019918135.1 Paulinella micropora | reverse complement strand
TAGGCATCACCCCCCGGATAGCCGGTAAAAAGTACCTTTTCCTGGTGACAGGTGCACCAGCTTGTTTTTCAGTATTATTTGTCCGGATTGGACCTGATGCCAATTTTATTCCTGGTCTGTTGCCGTTTTCCTTTTTGGCTTCACTGAGCTAATATAACGAGACATCATTTCATCTTTTGAGGACTGTGTTTGGTTGTATTACCGACTTTTTACGAGCTATCGTTGGGGGCATTACATTTGGAGTCCACATCACTAGGGTGATTTCTTTCTGCTTTGCCACACAGGCAACAGAGTGAATTTTCACTGACCTGTCTCACACGGGGACGTCAGACGAAAACAAATACTCCAACACAGCTCCCTCATAACTCTTTCACAAAACAAATAATTTGATTGGTCTCAAGCAGGTGTCTCGTACCCTCTAGCCCAATCAGTATCTGTGTGCTCACAAGGAGACATCAGATACAAACTCTCTGTCGTTCTTGCTGTTCTCACACAGAGACCAAGAAGAAGGAGGTGGACAGAAGAGTGAAGGAACACACACAAAACACAAACAAGCATAGGGACAGGAGCACAACACTTTACCCTTCTAGTTTGTGCATTTATCTGCATTATCTCACACATACGTCAGAGTATTTTTGCAACTCTCTGATCGTTTTCTAAAGGTAGGTCTGAGAACCTATCCGACCGACTGTCGACTTCTCAAGGAGAGCTTTTCTAGCTTTCTATTACTATCTGTGTGTAGGTCCAAGTGCCTCATACTAGATACAATATAGAAAAGAAGGAGGAAAGTAATCTGAGTAAGGAGAACAAGAAATCGGAGAAAGTCTCAAAGACTATTTTTCTCAAACAAAAACAAACATACAAACAGTGTTTCATAGAGGACAGGGAATCTCACTCTACCCTCTCTATTAGTTTCTCTCTTCACTAGTCAATCGACTGAAGGAGGAACAGAACACAAACGAACAAAAACCAAACATAGGAGCTGACACTGTCCTCCTGTTAATTACTACTACGACATCATGTCGACAGAGACCGCCGAAGTGAGTGAATTCTCGGAGGCAGATCAAAGAAGAGAAGAAGAAGAAGCAGGAGGAGGAGGAGGAAGAGGACTGAATGAAGGAGAAGGAGGAGGAGGAGGAGATGAAGGAGAAGGAGGAGGAGTAGAAGAGGGCTGGGATGACGAAGGAAGATATGGAGGAGACGAAGATGAAGGAGGATTTGAACAAGAAGAGACGGGAGGAGGAGGAGCATATGGTAATCCCTTACCACCTGCCTACACGGGAGGAGGAGGACGAAAAATGATAGACTTGATTCATAGTGATGGAGAGGAGATCACAGTGGAGGAACAACAGTGGGTGCAAGACCACTATGACCTCACTAAAGAAGAGTTTGATAACAAGATGGGGGAGAGAAGGATATCTATGTGTGGATCCCTCAGGATCAAAGAAGAGAGAAAAGTCGTGCTAAAAAGGATGTCTATATCCTATTATCAAACACAGCACAGCTCCTCGGCAAACTGGTCTCTGATCCAGAAAAGAGAAAGAAGATACAGCATATCAAGTTTGGGGACACACACACCCACCTTGAATTACTCGATGCTATCTTGGGGTGTACACTCAAACCCTGATTTGGGAACGTTCATACGGCCCACGATGTGAGGGTTACCTCCAGTACACACACCCAAGAGCAATAGCCAGATTCCTCGCGACTGGTCAGGAGGCAGTCGATGTAACAAAAATGAAGACCAATCTGGGTTCGAAAAACTCGAGTGGCATATTTCATTTTTTTACGATGGAAATGAAGGCCTTGGAGGAGGGGAAGGCAGAGATGGAAAAAAGCATTAAGGCAGCAGGAGAAACTCATCCTGTGATTGATGAGTTAGAGAAGACCGACAGAGTTCTGACCAAGATCAGACTGTTGATGGGTGCGTTACTGCATAAGGAGGCATGGAAGAGATGGATTCCTACCAAGGATCACTCTGTCCTTAAATCACTTAGTAACGCACCAACGGTCGCCAACAAAGCAGGTGTTGACCAATATGTGGAGAAATATAATTTTCTCAGATCTGCTTCTGAATTGGTGGCCTGTATCACTCATGCTCAAAAGCTGGTGATATCTGAGAAGAAGAAGGCGAAAGAGAATGAGGAGTTCGAGAAGACGATGAGACTGGAAAGAATGAAAGCAAAAGTGAATGGTGCAAAGGCATACCCTCCGACATATTTGACCCCACCAGCTCCTGCCCCACCAGCCCCTGCACCCCCGGCACAACTACGGTGGTGGTCACAAACACGGAGAAGAAGGACAGACAAAATATCATAAATGCCTTCAAGGGGAAGAAAGGAGGAGTGGCAAGTCTCATGCTATATGCCAAGACGAGCTCAGACAAAGACTCTGATGCTTCGCTTTTGAGCAAGCTCAAAGAGATCAATGCATGCATGAAGGTTTTCCTTGCGACGAAACGCAGGAATACGAGGCCCTTGTTACTGTTTTTGACCAATCTCTAGTCTCGGAGGGATTTGATCTGACACAGTACAAGTTTTTGAGAAAGAAGGAGGAGATTAAGAGAAACAATGCAACAGGCCTAGACGCTCAGTGTGAACTGGCGGTGGCCACACTCATTTCATATTTTCAATCTCATGGATACCAGCATCTCTGCACTGGTACTCTCATAGGATTTGAAATCTTTGAGACAGTGGCGATGAGTGTGAGGAGTGCTGTTGGCTTGGCGGCGACCCTTACGGAGGTAGTTTCCTCCTATGGGCTATTCTATGGCCGCAAGTCAATCATCCTCTATTTCTTCTCGGCGTTACACACAGTTAACCCGAGTAAGCTTACTCAGCTCATACAACAATGCTCGACGTTTAGCTCAGTGAAGTCCAAGAACTTCCTCGAGACACACGTGTTCGAAAATACGGTTCAAAGCGTTGCTCCGTCAGCACTGTTTCAAGAAGTGATGAGTGCATGCTCAAACATGGACTCGCTCACGGAGGCACATACGGCACAGGCAGGCGGTGTACCTGTTGGCGCACAAGCCACGTACACAAACAGAATTGCCGGTTGGAAGAGACAGAGAGAGCCAGACCTGAAGACCGCATGTTGGAGGTGGTTCGCGGGCTTGCAGTGTAAGGCACAGATGGAGAACAGAGACTGCTCTTTCAATCATGATAGGCAGAACCCAACAGCAAGGGCAAATTTTCTGAGCAGGACGGAAGGCAAGGAACCGGGCCTTTTCAACATGCTTCAGATTGCCGCTGCGAACGAAGGTTGGTATGCCAATATGTGTGATGATGAGGAGTTACGACAGGCGATCATTGCCTATGTGGAGAGGATGAAGGAGAAGAAGGAGGAAAGGGAGAGACAAAAGAACCTAAAGGCCTCTCAAAGAGGACGAGGAGGAGGAGCAGGAGCAGGAGGACGAAGAGGAGGAGGAGGAGGAGGAACATGGAGAGGAGCCTCGAGGTGGCAGGGAACCCCTCAGAGAGGAAGAGGAGGAGGTCGGGGATATACCCCTTATGGAGGGAGAGCTGTTCGAGCTCCAGCCCCCCACCCAGAGGAGGAGGAGGCTCGTGGGCAAGCTCCATCCCGAATTTCGGTCGAGCTCAGGCCTACAACACTGCCTCGGAGACCGATACGTCATCCTACCCGGACACTACTCAAGGTAATCGTTTCGAGGTGGTGGAATGACTGGAGGGGGAAGAAGAGAGGAAGGAGAAGACTGTGAAGTTTAACCCTAAAGTCACAGTGCTTTCTAATGCTGTTGTGCAGACTGGGCCAACGCTTCCTCTATGTGAAAACAAAGATGTGGGTACACAGAGACTGCAGCCCCAAGGTAGTCTCATACCCGTTCATACAGCACGGTTACCAATGATAACTGATGCAAATAGGAAGGCGAGACTTGCGATGGAGGCGAGGAGGCCAATGGCAGACGTATCGCCTCGGCCAAGCAAACAACCACGAACAGACTCAATGTCTACGGTCGCGGCGGGTGGCGAGCAAAAAGACAATGTGTATACTCAAGTACCACAAGACAATGTCGCTCACATAGTAAACGCACCAGTACCGCAGAATAATAAAAATGTTAATGAGGTGAAGCAGGAGAAGAAGGAGGAGTTGAAAAACTTAGAGACAAGACTCCAAAATTTGGAACGTAAAGTTCTTGTTCTCGCAGCCAATATACACAGGCCCGATGCTCTGTGTTATACGGAACTTTATTGTGAAACATTGAAGACAATATTAAAAGTTGGTAATGATACGATGGCGAATATTAATATTGTCGGCCGGAAGTTTTTTAATCGATACCGGGACTGGGTGGAAGGAAATATGAAAAATTCGACTGGCCCTCTGAAGGGAGTGGGTAGCCGGACGGATATCACGGGAATCATCACACTGACCTTTACATTGAAATCCGCACGAGTATACCGTATGGACCTCTATGTCGTCCCCGGTTACCACGGGTCAATATTACTATCGTATGACCAATTGGCTACGATGGGGGCTGTGATTGATTGCGCCGCACGGCGAGTGATATATGGAGTAAAAAGAGGAGAAGAGAACGATATTGATCCCTTCAACGCTACTGACTCTTATGAGGCTTATGAGCTGAGTCTAGCGACGGATCACAAGAAGATGGCCATCGCACATGAGGCACTTGAGGTGTACGTTCACCCCCATGTCGTAAGACCGGATGAACTGTCCTGGACCGACAATTGGGAATCCCAAGTGTGCACTGTCACAGTTCCGACATGCCATTGGGACAAAAAGTCTATTGATGACTTAATCGAGAAGCGAAAGGAGGAGATTATATGTGTCGCACAAAGAAGCCCGTCGTTGGCGAGATTCGC
The DNA here is from genome assembly GCA_019918135.1 of Paulinella micropora. Lineage (NCBI taxonomy): Eukaryota > Cercozoa > Imbricatea > Euglyphida > Paulinellidae > Paulinella > Paulinella micropora. The sequence goes on along the minus strand of WBZZ01003804.1, from coordinate 19,802 downwards.
GGAAGGAGTAGGAACAGATGTCCATATTACTAACGGATACTGTTTCCATGCGAAAGTAGGAGAAGAAAAAAGGGAGGCGTTTGTACCAAGGAGAACGGGGCGAATCCCGGATACTCCACCAGAAACTATTAAAAGTTTTATTACTGATTTCTGGGGTGAAGAGCCGACGTGGCTGCGTTCACTGTCTGAAGTGAAGAAATGCTTACGGACTTTATTCGAAAATAATAAGCCGTATACTATTATCCTGCCATATAATGAGAAGGCGATATGGGCGCAGGAAATAAGGGACCGGCTTATTGATCATCCTATACCGGTACCCTCTCGCAAGCAACAGCTAGTGGTGGCTTGTCGTATGGGAACTCGTGAGCAGAGCAGTGCATACAAGCGGAAGCTCAGAGACCTCGACAAGTTGAAATTGATACCGCAAGCATTCACATGCTTTGATGGTTTTTACACCCGTAAAGCTCCTTTGCAATACGCGAGACTCATTGACATGCTGGTGGAGCTCGGTAAAGACGATGAGCCGGACACGGTCACGTATGAAAAGACGGGCCTAGATGATGTCTCGGAAGAGGACTTAGGCTTGGAGGAAGACAGAGAACCCCTCAAGCAGCATAAGCAGATGTCTGATGAAGATTTTCAAGAGGCGGCGCGGAAAATATTGGAAGAAGGAGTAGGCACGGAGAAGGAGAAGGAGCTTTTAAAAGCCAAATTAGAGGCGAACAAGGAAATTTTTGACCCTCCACATGCAGGTGGTGTCAAGCCTGAAGATTTCACTGCGGTTATTTACAAAATACCGGGTGCGGAGCCGTCACCGGCACCACGAAGGGCGAATTTGAGTATACATGAGGCGAAGATAGCGGAGGAGCTAGCAAGACAGCTGCTCAATGAGGACTTTATTGAGAGATCAACATCCTCAATAGTCTCACAACCGAGAATAGTGCCGAAGCCAGGAGGAGAATGGCGCCTGACAGTTAACTATGCTCGTGTTAACAAGGTGCTGGAGGAAGAGAGAAATCCTCTCCCGACATTAGAAGAAGGAAGGAGAGTACTGCGGAATGCAAAATTCTATTCGGTCATTGACCTTAAGAATGGCTTCTGGCAGATACCACTGGAGGAAAAGTCCAGATGGCTGACGGCGTTTGTGGTGGGTATGGAAATATATCAATGGAAAGTGCTTCCGATGGGCCTCAAGCAAGCCCCAGGACTTTTCCAGAAGGCGATGCAGAAGATGTTGAGCAGTCAGTACGATGATTTGTCTGACGGAGGCTTTATGAGAAGGCGGGGACAGAAGGCGGGAGAATATGCATTTTGCTATACCGATGACATTATCGTATACTCTAACACAATGGAGGAGCATATCGATCATTTGTCCGATATATTCAGGCGCATTGGAGCTTTTGGCCTGAAGTGCAATCTGAAGAAGTGTTTCCAAGACGAGTGTGACATACTTAGGGTACGAGATCTCCCATAATCGAGTCTCGATATCCAAGGAGAAGAGGGAGGAGATTATGAATCGACCGATACCGAAGAACCGCACTGAATTGCACTCATTCCTTGCGATGACGCAATACTATAGCCAGTTTATACCCGATTGGGGTGCAACACGGGCTAAAGTCGAAAAAATGATAGATTTTGGAGACTTTGAGAAGTGGGACGAAGAGGCTTTGCAAGCGTTTCATGCGCTCAAAGATCTTATTTACAAAGACCCGAAAGACGGAGGACTGGTGTTAACGATGCCCGACTTTACGAAACAATTCGTAGTCGATACAGACGCATCTAAGTTTGCGATTGGGGCTGTATTACAACAAGAGGATGAGGAGAAGAAATTACGCCCAATCATGTTTATTAGTAGGAAGTTGTGTGCGGCGGAGAGAAACTATTGCACAAGGCAAACAGAGGCGTTGGCGGTAGTATGGGCCCTCAAGAGGCTCAGAGAGTATTTGTGGGGAGGACCTCAATTTACTGTCAGAACTGATCATCATAACCTGTTATGGTTGATGAATCATGAACAGACTGGACGGCTGGCGCGGTGGCAAGCGTTCTTGTCTTGTTTCGATTTTACAATGGTCCATCTACCGGGAAAGCGAAATGTGGTCACTGATAGCCTCTCTAGGCTAGAGTTTAACTCAGAAGTATCGGCGTTGGTGTCCACGGTGGAGATGGAAGACTTGTCCACTGACAAGGTGTATGAGGTCAGCCACATTGAGGCGATGGAGATGGCGAGTGGAGTCCGATATGACCGCACAGGTCTACGGTACAGTCCACAAGGCCCGGATCACGGGATATGTTGTGAGCTACATACCCAGGAGGACGCTGAGTGGTCCTATGAGGTATATGAGAATGCGAAGGCGAACATAAGAGAGGAAGAGGAGACGCAGGAAGTTTATGCGGAGCCTCCTCAAGAGCGGAGAAGTGACCTAGACGATGACCCGGTCAAGAATCGGGGTACGGCTAGAAGATGGTACTATCCATATAGCCTCGCCTACCGCATGGAGGCAACAACAGGCTCAAGATCCGGAGTTTAAAGAACTGATACAGTTATATCAGAACCCGGATGAGCTGAAGATGACGAAAGCGATCAAAGATCAGATGAAGGAGATGGGATGGAGAGATGGTCTACTGTGGTACAAGGGCCTTCACGGTCGCTATGCAAATGGACCCTTTGGGTACCGGAGAGTCTGAGACGATTTATATTTGTCGCAGCCCACAATTGCCCACTTTTGGCGCATCCGGGTCGACAACGAACTCACATGTTCGTAGCGAGGCGATTCTGGTGGAAGAAGATGAAGGAGGAGATAGATCAGGCGGTGGATGCATGCATCCCGTGCAAGATAAACAAAACACCACTGAAGGCAAATTTCGGCCTGATTGGCGAATTTCCTCTTCATGCGGGGATGTTTGAGTTTATACACATTGATCATGTGGGACCTTTCCCAGAATCGAAGGATGGTTACAAATACCTCCTTACGGCTATTGACAGAGCCACCAACTATGTGTGGATCATCCCTGTCAAAGACGTTACCGGCAAGACGACGGCCGAGGCGCTGATCGATATGATCATCTCACAGATCGGAGTACCAAGAAAGATATGTTCTGATCGAGGCTCGGACTTTAATAGCGAGGTCATCGACAAACTATCTAAATTTTACGGGATGAAATGGCAATATGTTACTGCCTATAACCCGCGAGCAAATGGGAAAATCGAGCGGGTACACAGACCCCTCAAAGCCTCGCTAAAGATGTATTGCACGAAGAAGGAGAATCAAAGAGCATGGGTCGAGGCAGCACCATCATTTGCGTTTGCAATGAACTGTCTACCCTCTACGGCGTTAGGAGGCTCGAAGAGCTCAATCTCGCCATATTAGTTAGTATATGGGCGTGAGCCTGATATCCCGACTTCGCTCCTTCACCCAAAAGACACTTGGGCGGATGCGGATGAGTTGTTTGGGACGAGACTTAGAGTGAAGATGGAGGAGGAACAAATAGTCAGGGCGCATAGAGAGGCGGAGCGCCGAAAGACTGATGCTGAAGGGGTGCGACAAGCGCACTTGGATCAGATCAAGTTTCAGGTTGGGGATATTGTACTGTTGTACCATCCTCAGGTCCCGAAAGGAGTCAGCTCTAAGCTGTTCACTCACTGGAAAGGACCTTATCAGATTATGGAACAGACGGGACCTCTGAATTACAAGATCAGGGGTAGAGGGAAGGTGCAAATTGTGAATGTAAGAAGGCTGATTAAGTATGATCCCTTCTTACTGGAAGATGAATCCGTTGAGGAGGCGTTAAAACGGATGAAAGATGATTTCAAAGGGGTGCCGCCCATCCACAAGAGGCTGGCATAGACCAAGACGATGCTTATCGGGCACCGATAGCTGAGAAGGAGGAGAGTGAGGTGGACAGCAAGGAGAAGACTGACCACATATATAAGCGCGGTGGGGACTCAGTCTAAGTCTCCGCGAGAGCATAGCGGAAAGAAGGAGAAGATCACAGAGGCGCAGCTAAGGAGAGCGCGGAATGATTTTATCAACGACCAACCGAGGAAGGCGATGAGGTCGATGGGATCAAAGGACGTCCACCAGGAGGAGGAGGGGACGGACACTGACCCAAACGCGGGCAACGTTGAGATTGTCCATGAGCGATGGAAGGAAGGCGATGCGATAGCAACCATCGCATGAGTGAAAGATGCTTTCTATCTGATGAGACCAGCGGAACAACATGTCGCTGATGACACTCTCTCAGACTTATACTTGATGCGGGTCGTGGCGGTCCCACGACAGATGCGTGTCACACGGACACTCAAAATATCATCAGCCGCAAACAACCGATACTCCAGTTTTGGAGAAGCATGGACCCGGTTGAGGATCCAAAGGCAAGACATTATCTGCCAGTATGTAAAGACGCAAAAAGTCTCGAGACATGGAATGATCAATTACTCCCAGAGACAAGGATTACACTGCGTGGACCATCCAGACACTGCCAAGAGGAGTGCTTGATATCCCTTTTGAATTATTGTTGGGCGGAATCCCTAATAAGATCTGGGACATTCTCGAACAGTCAAAGTTTGATCTGACTTTTGTTGGTCAATCTCTACTTGTGTCGGTATATCGCAGGGTCGGGTACATACACCTCGACTTCGGATATAGCTATTAGGACTGGCCCCTAATACTATATCATAGGATATCCGCCTTATACAAGGGTATGTCATTAAAAAGACAATGTACTTACGATCTCCCTGTGAATAATAATAATAATAATAATAATAATAATAATAATAATAATAATAATAATAATAATAATAATAATAATAATAATACTATATCTGAGGCGTACTGATGCAGCTAATGGCATATCCTCAACGGACATAAGCCTCCAATACCCTTGTTCGACGTCCTCCACCCCCCCGTGTCAGTCTCTCGCCTGATGATCGGGGCCACCGATGGAGCTCCTGAGGGCAAGACTGCACTAAGCCGAGGTTATTCCGCAGTCCCAGCAACCTCTTGCAAGACGTCACCGAATGCGCAAGTGCATACACCAAGCGCGGTTGCTAGAGCTGCCTCGAAACCCCACCCATAACAATCTGGTGTCTGCTGGGTCCTGGGCTATCAACCAGCATATGCGGAGTTTAAGATCTTTTACGCGCGCAACGACCCTCCTCCCCAGCATCTACCACCAAAGGGTTATGAGTTGGCGTCACAGTTTAAGGCCTTGAGGCCATTGGGCTGGAACTCTGTTTAGCAAGTGTGACTAGGTTTTTTCATCGGGATTTCCCTCAAATATGTCACAGTCAACACTCCAAGGCAGATTTACTATATCTGAGGCGTACTGATGCAGCTAATGGCATATCCTCAACGGACATAAGCCTCCAATACCCTTGTTCGAGGTCCTCCACCCCCCCGTGTCAGTCTCTCGTCTGATGATCGGGGCCACCGATGGAGCTCCTGAGGGCAAGACTGCACTAAGCCGAGGTTATTCCGCAGTCCCAGCAACCTCTTGCAAGACGTCACCGATTGTGCAAGTGCATACACAAGAATAATAATAATAATAATAATAATAATAATAATAATAATAATAATAATAATAATAATAATAATAATAATAATAATAATAATAATAATAATAATAATAATAGTAATAATAATAGTGCTTCTCTGTCAATGGTTGATGCAAATCTGCACATGCGCCTCCATCGTCTCACCCGTGAGGGGAGTACGAAGAATTGACGATAGGCTCTAATGACACCCCCGCAAGGGCATTTCCAACATTTCCAGACGGACCGGTATGTTCAATGAAAATACTGGTGGCACCGACGGGAATCGAACTGGCGACAGGGCCCAGATGGTAGAACTTGACCACTGGGCTATCACGGTGTCCATAATAATAATAATAATAATAATAATAATAATAATAATAATAATAATAATAATAATAATAATAATAATAATAATAATAATAATAATAATAATAATAATGATAATGATAAGAAGAAGAAGGAGATCAAAGGGGGAATCGTACTACAGTACCACGTTGCTTGTATTTTTTTTATTAATAGTACGTTTGTTCTTGACATACTGCCGAGAAAAAAAAAAAAAAAAAAAAAAGAGAGATTGAGGGGAGGGAGTTCAAAAATCTACAAGAATGGCTGGAGAATCCGCTTTGACGTGCCGTATGAGGATATATTTATCGTCTTTTAGCGTCTATCCGTGGGTCGATGCGCTGTGTGGCATGACTCCATAGCGCATACTATTTGCAGAAGAAATCAGAAGGTGTATGACGAAAATGCTCATGATTTCCGTCATAAAATCGGGAGGGGGTACTATAGGCATCACCCCCCGGATAGCTGGTAAAAAGTACCTTTTCCTGGTCATATTGCTTTTCAGTATTATTTGTCACGAGTCCGGATCATGGGACCTGATCATGTGCAATTTTATTCCTGGTCTGTTGCCGTTTTCCTTTTTGGCTTCACTGAGCTAATATAACGAGACATCATTCTCATCTTTTGAGGACTGTGTTTGGTTGTATTACCGATTTTTTACGAGCTATAGTTGGGGGCATTACAGATGTTCTGGCATAAGTGAAATAAGTAGTAATGATGGGTCGTTTTAATTTTTCAAATCCTCTTTTCTCACAAGTAGGATTTTTCGGAGAGGGGGGATTGTTACCGGCCCACCATAACGACTATATTCAACCGTTTTAGACCTGAACACTTTGAAATGCCACTATTTAAGGAAATTCATGGTCCGGTCTATCCGACGGTTGTTAATTCTCTGTTTTACTCCGCCCCCTTCAAGTTTACACGGAAGGTACAGGGAAGAACAGAGGACGTTCTCATTAAAGGCTCAGTATATCGTCACACGGCGGCGTCGAACTATTTTTATATGATTAATAATACTACAACTTTTTTTAAATTTTTTTTTTAAACTGTGACGTAGACTATCCGATAATTTTTGTTCAAGAAGTTTTTTTTTTTTTTTTTTTTTTTTTTTTTTTTTTTTATTCAAGTTTCCCAAGTTTTTTTTTTCAGTTTTCAGTGGACGGTATCACGATGATATTCATATACATCATGATAACTTGAACATTTCAACATTATTGAACTTTTTGTGTGTGTATATATAAATATGTTAATATATTCAAGTTTTATAGTTCGACGTGTATGTAGAGTTAACCTTATCATACGATCAACTTTTTTTAAATAAAAGTTGAAATTTTTTTTAATTTTCAGTTTGAACTTTTTTTCAAATTAAACTTTTTATTAATATACAGCTTGAATTTTTTTTAAAAATATTAATATTATAGATATATTTTTCATGTTTAATTTATAAACGTTACCATTTTTTACGCAAATACTGTTTTAATAGTTGAAAATACTTGCCACTCGTAGAGCCTGAGCCTGGAAGCTTTTCACAAAATTACAGTGAATATAATAATATTATCAATATTAATAATATCATAGTATACACCAATTCATATAGCCTCCGCAATATAACCCTAGGATGGCTTATGGATTGATATTAATATTACTGAAAATTAAATATCTTTATCGTATTAATAATAAAAGTAGTAACATGAAATACTTTGGTCGACGTTGAGAAGTGCAAGTTCTCCAGCTTTCACAATTCAACGTACAGACTAAGCTTAATATTTGCTGCTTGTGGCATATATATGTATATATATAAGTGGTATCATAGCACTTTAAACCCGAAATTCCGGGTAGTGTAGAACGTGGAGCCTTAGGAGGCGGGGTGGGGCTCTGGCGTGGCCGCACTGTCTGAAGAAGGAGCGGCCGGGGCAGGCTGTGGCGTACTGTCTTTGTCTGTCTGTGGCTCAGAGCTCGCCTCTGTCTTGTCGGGCTGTTGGACCGGCGCCGGGGCCGCCGGGTTTTCCGTTTTGTCCTCGGGCTTTTCTGTTTTGTTTCCTATCATAGTCTGGAATTCCGGTAACCGCTGCCAGGCCTCCAGGTCCTGGTAAGGGTCATGCGGGTTGTCGTGGTGCTGCGGTGCTGCTTCTGTGATGACTGTTTTTGAGACGCTGAGCTCCAGCTCCATAGAGGGGAGGGGGGCCATCTGTCGCTCGATAGAGGGCGTGGGCTGCCGATCAAGAGTAGGGAGAACCGTCGAGGCTGAAGGTGGCAATAACAATAAATAGCCATGGATTGATATAAGGATAGCTAGGTAGAGGGTAGGTACATTGACCTGAAGCTCATTTGTTTGGCTGCGCGTAGTAGATTAAGGAGAATAGATAGATAGATAAATGGATAGACGGATGGATAGATGGACAAATAGATAGATAGATAGATAGATAGATAGATATAGATAATACCTGAAGCAGCGCGGAGAAGATTCAAGAGAGTAGAGAGATAGATAAGTATAGATGGATAGATAGATATATATATATATATATAGATAGATAGATAGATAGATAGATAGGTAGGTAGGTAGGTAGGTGGGTAGGTAGGTAGGTAGGTACCTGAGGCAAAATCGTTTGATTGGCTGGGCGGAGTAGATTCAGGAGAGTCGCCTTCATTTCCGTCTAGATAGATCGATAGATAATTAGATGGATGGATGGATGGATGGATAGATAGTAGATAGATAGATGGATAGATAATAGGTAGGTAGATAGATATCTAGACAGACAGACAGACAGACAGACAGACAGACAGACAGATAGATAGATAGATAGATAGATAGATAGATAGATAGATAGATAGATAGATTGATAGATAAATAGGTAGGTAGGTAGGTAGGTAGATGGATGGATGGATGGATGGATGGACAGATAGATAGATAGATAGGATAGATAGATAGATTCTATCTATCTATCTATCTATCTATCTATCTATCTATCTATCTATCTATCTATCTATCTATCTATCTATCCATCTATCCATCCATCCAACCAACCAACCAGCCAGCCAGCCAGCCATCCATCCATGCATACATCCATCTATCTATCTATCCACCTATCTATCTATCTATCTATCTATCTATCTATCTGTCTATCTGTCTATCGGTCTGTCTATCTGTCTATCGGTCTGTCTATCTATCTATCTATCTATCTATCTATTTATCTATCTATCTATCTATCTATCTATCTATCTATCTATCTATCTATCTATCTATCTATCTATCTTAGATAGATAGATAGATAGATAGATAGGTAGGTAGGTAGATAGGTAGGTAGATAGGTAGATAGATAGATAGATAGATAGATAGATAGGTAGATAGGTAGGTAGGTAGGTAGGTAGATAGATAGATAGATAAGTAGATAGTTTACCGGCGGGGAAGGGAATGACGAGGTTAGGAGAGAAACTACGAAGGTCCGTGGCCTGTAGCGAAATTCAAACATGAGAGGAAAAATCTCGGGAAAAAAAAAGAAAAAAAGAAAGAAAAAAAAATCGAGACGTCCAACTGTGTTGCTGTTCTTGTTGTTGCACACATATTTATTTACATGCATAGTATTGGCCACAGTCCAGCCTGAATGGCTGTGTGTGTGTGTGTGTTTGTGTGTGTATTTCTGTATGTTTTCTAACTACCTGCGTAGATTTGGCCAGAGAGGACAGCGAGGACTCTGAGTGGCTTTGCGTGCGCTCATGCCCAGCCATTTTGGCGCCTAGTAGGCAAACAGCATATTACTCTACCATGCCATCCTCAGAGCCATTCTTGCGACTAGTGGCAACACGTCACATTACTGTAGCATTTCATCCTCACCTCTAGCTCTAGCTCTCTCTCTCTCTCTCTCTCTCTCTGCTCGAGTTCTACCATCACCTCTGTGGCCACGCCGACGAGACAACAACAACAACAACAACAACAACAAGAGGGAAGAAAGACAGTTTTGCTTCGTTGACCTTCGGGAGTGGTCAGCAGGTTCGGTGAGCTGCGTCTACTGCGGATGATGGATCTCTTCTTGCTGGGCATGGTCTGGGCGCGCTTGTCTTTCAAGTCGTCTGCGATGACCTGGATTGACTTGCGCATCTGCTGCAACTGTAACTAGAGGGAGGGAGGGAGAGGGAGAGAGAGAGAGAGAGAGAGAGAGAGAGAGATGGAAATTGAGATACATTTCAAATCTTTATGGTAAACAAACACGCACACACACACACACATACACAAACACACACAAACAAATAGGTCATGTTTTGTTTGTGTTTACGCATGTACGTTATGTATTTGTAGGTTTGTGTCATCTGCTGGATCTGGGACTGGTGTACGTACACACACTCAAACACACATGTACATGGTGTCTTGTGTGTGTTTATGCATTGTACGTTATGTCTTTATTTGTATGTGTATTTGAATTCACGTTACGTATTTAGGTATAATGATGATCCATACATATAATTATTGATCTGTATGTGTGTGTGTGTGTCTTTGCATGTATCCATGCACAATCTCTCTCTCCCCCCCCCCCCAAACCCTCTACCTCCTCTTTGCCGAAATGCTGTAAGATTTCCGGCGCGATGCCTATCAGGCGAGGGAACAAATCTCTATCCATAGTAGCGAACAGGCAGTTTGTCAAAGTCTTGCAGGTTTCCATCCGGTTGTTGCCTTCCACACATTGCGGAAAGGACAAAGTGGTCTTCTCTCCTTGTTTCCGCACATTGCCCGTGTTAGCATCCGTCAGCTCAACATCACCTTTGATGATGACGTAAAACAGGTCTGCAGTTTCCTCGGCGTCATAGACTATTGTGTTCGCATCTACGTGCAGGTAATCGAACAAAGACCCGATCACCTCTAGCTTGCTCCACGGCCTGTTCTCACGTACTCGCGCGAAAATGTCGATGTTCTTAAGCATACGAGCAGTGCGGATGTCTAGCATCATCTCGAAAGGTTCCGTCAGCTCTGGGGCAATGTCCAGAAAGCGGTGGAACTTTTCGGCGTTGATGGTGACGAGCACGACATCTGTGGTTGCGGTGACCGTGGCCGTCCGCGGAGTATCACGCATCAGCGCGATCTCGCCGAACCAGTCGCCTTTCTTCATGTTGGTGATATGCTGATGGTCCTTCTTGCCCGGCTCCTGAATACTAACCTCGCACTCTCCTGAAACTAGCACATAAAACTTAGTACCACGCTCCCCTTGCTGTACAATAGTTTTCTTGGCGTCGTACACCTCGAAGGTGAACAGATCGCCTAAGAGGTCTAACTTGCTCCACGGCCGGTTTTCCCTGACTTGCGCGAAGAAAGGGATTGTGCGCAAGTGCTTCCCAGTGGTCGCCCCGAGGCGTGTTCTGACCACGCTGCAGATGTCTGGCGCGATTTGCTGGAAAGATTGGAAATGACTGGACTTGAGCTCCAGCAACAAGCAGTCCTCATCAGCAGTCACGGTGGAGGTCCAGCGTCCGTCCTCGATGTTCAGCAAAGAGGCCTCGCCAAACCATTCGTGCAGCTTGAAGGTGGCTAGTGTCACGTCTTTGCCTTTTTCGTCGGTGGTATTCATGGTCAAGCTGCCTTTCACCACCACGTAGAACGCTTGCTGCAGGTCCCCCACCTTCCAAATCGCCTCGCCTGGCTTGAGTTCTCGCCAGCGAAAGAGCTCTCCCAACAGCTGCAACTTCTTCTCATCAAAGTGATCCATGGGTCCGATCTGCGTCTTCTTGGTCTTGAGCCCGTGGAAGAGGGGAATGGACTTCAAGTGGTTGCCTGTACGGCGACTAACAAGCGACACAAACGCCTGGCTCTCCCGCAACCCCGGGGCGAGATCCAAGAACGTGTTGAAAGATTCCTTGGTCAAATAGACGACCAGGCAGTCAGCAATTGTACGGACTGTGGCTGTGCGTGTGGTCTCCTCTAACAAGGCGATCTCACCAAACCAGTCCTTAGCCCCCAACACGCTCATGAACACCTCCTCCTTCCCACTTTTCACCGACACTTGCACGCGGCCGGATATGATGTAGTAAAACCCATCCGCGGCATCGCCCTCGGCACATATGGTCATACCTTCCTGAACCTTCCTCACGACGCACATGGCTGCCAGCTGCTGCAAGTGCGCCACCTGCACTTCCGCAAAGAGGGGGATGTCCTTGAGTTGCAGAGAAATGGGTTTTCCACACACGTTGGCGATGGCTTCTCCCAGCTGCGGGTGCTTTTTAAGTATCTGCTTCATCTTGTCTCCGTCCCCAGTCAAAATGGTAGTGTCTTCTGCTGCAGTTATTGTCATACCATCATCATGGTGCTCGCCTATTGGAACAGCATCACCATAAAACTCACCAGCTTTAAGGGAACGGATTTGTATGGACTGTTTTCGCTGGTTCTCAGCCGTGATGACGACGCTGCCTCGCAAAACGATGCTCACAGACGCACGCTTACCCCCGAAGCTGGGAGCATGCAAAACGTCACCTTTTTTTACCTGCAAGCGTCAAATCCAACTCAATGTAACATCAAGAGCATGGTAGTAGTTCAAATAACTACATCATATGTATACAAAGCAAAATCGTAAACTCTACTACATCGCAACGCTCTCGTTAGGTTAGGGAGCCTATATTAGAGAAACAATCAGAAAACATTCAGAACATGTGGCTGTTCGGAAAAGAGGGAGAGAGACTACGGAAAACATATGCAAGAATGGTAGGTATGCATTTTTTTTTTGAAATCTATACTGGCGCTCAGATGTTGCTGAGCAATGTCTCACCTCTTTTTTGACGAAGCCTTTATGAAGCTGCTCCAGCTCGGTTTTACTAAGCGACGAGAAGTATGGAACGCTCAGAACAGCGTCTGCTTCTTCCGGATTTACATCAGTGGGAACAGATTCAGCATGCTTGGCGGAGCAGAGCCCCATTGTCGAAAGACTGGAGAATCAAGGGCAGGGGAGTGAGTTATTCAACAAACATGCATCATATGTAACCAACACTGTAACACGAAACCGACCAGCCATACGCAGAAAAGAGGTAAGAGCTATGATCCGGCCTTAAATATTTCATCCAAGGTGGCACCTCAAACCGAAGGTATAACGATGCCACTTTGCTTGCGAGGGCATTTTTTTCGGCAAAAGCTTCCGTTACTTCAAAGGCGAAGAAATCTGTAGGCCGTTGCATAGCCCAGAAGGTGAGACTCCGCTTCACAAATCCGGTTTCTCTCAAACCACAAACTGTAAACACCAACCCTAAGCACCATGGCTGACGAAGAAGGTGAGGAGGAAGTGCAGGCTCTGGTCGTCGATAACGGCTCTGGTATGTGCAAGGCTGGCTTCGCTGGTGACGATGCCCCCCGTGCCGTGTTTCCTTCCATCGTTGGCCGCCCCCGCCACAAGGGTGTGATGGTTGGCATGGGTCAGAAGGATGCGTACGTCGGTGACGAGGCGCAGTCCAAGCGTGGTATCCTGACCCTCAAGTACCCCATCGAGCACGGCATCGTGACCAACTGGGACGACATGGAGAAGATCTGGCACCACACCTTCTACAACGAGCTGCGCGTGGCCCCGGAGGAGCACCCCGTGCTGCTGACGGAGGCTCCCTTGAACCCCAAGGCGAACCGCGAGAAGATGACCCAGATCATGTTCGAGACCTTCAACACCCCCGCCATGTACGTTGCCATCCAGGCCGTGCTGTCGCTGTACGCGTCTGGTCGTACCACTGGTATCGTGCTCGACTCTGGAGACGGTGTGTCGCACACGGTGCCCATCTACGAAGGTTATGCGCTGCCCCACGCCATCCTGCGTCTGGATCTGGCTGGCCGCGACCTGACTGACTACATGATGAAGATTCTGACCGAGCGCGGTTACTCGTTCACCACCACCGCCGAGCGCGAAATCGTGCGTGACATCAAGGAGAAGCTCTCGTACGTCGCCCTCGACTTTGACGCAGAGATGGCCAAGGCCGCCGAGTCGTCGGAGCTGGAGAAGAACTACGAGCTGCCAGACGGTCAGGTGATTACCGTGGGTAACGAGCGCTTCCGCTGCCCCGAGGTGCTGTTCAAGCCCAACCTGATCGGCAAGGAGAACGACGGTATCCACAAGACCACCTACGACTCGATCATGAAGTGCGACGTCGATATCCGAAAGGACCTGTACGGCAACATTGTCATGTCTGGCGGTACCACCATGTTCGAGGGCATTGCCGAGCGCATGGAGAAGGAAGTGGTTGCCCTGGCCCCGGCCTCAATGAAGGTGAAGATCGTGGCTCCCCCAGAGCGCAAGTACTCCGTGTGGATCGGTGGCTCTATCTTGGCCTCCCTGTCTACCTTCCAGCAGATGTGGATCTCCAAGCAGGAGTACGACGAGTCCGGCCCCGGCATCGTGCACCGCAAGTGCTTCTAAGCGCTTGTTAGTGTCCCGTCCTCAACTCTTGCAACGTCTCCTGTAAAATTATTTTTGTAACATTTTTATTTTATGTAAAATGAAATTCAATATAAAGCAAAAACAAAAGCAAAAAAAACAACAAACGATTCCACTGAAATTGTCCCCTTTGTGAATAGTCAAGCATTGGGATGTATATCTGGGGACGATTATTTTCACGCAAGCCTGTTTTTTAAAATGCCTTGCGTTCGTGCATATTGCAGATTTTGGTGTGTCCACCAGATAGAAATTGTGCGAATCGTGACACATAGTACATTAATATTAATATTGACTCAGGTTGCACTGTTCCCAGCACCTGCTATAATATCGAAAATTGACTGTTAATTGCAGACGCTTTTGACTCTTGGGTCGTGAAATTGTCACCTTGGGACCGTAAACCATTTTGAAACATCCTGCAAGTTTGCTCATAAGGTTTACAGTTCTTGGGTCACGAACGGGCTCGTGATTTAATTTATTTCTTTGCGAATGTTTGGGTTGGAACTAATCTTTACAAATACAGGTATAGATTATTCTGGTGTTTGGTGTGGTGAATTCGCGCGGCCTCTTTTTCTCCTTATTAATATTTAGAATCGTGGACTGCTCAGAGGTGCACTCTGCAGTTTTGTTCGTCTCCCAGGCGTCCTCGGTCCGGGCAACTCACCAGCTCCAAACGGTACGTAAAATCAATCAAGTATGGACGTAGCCGGTTATGTCAAAGCACGCAAATCAATATTACAATAAGTTGAAATTCGTATTAAGTTTAATTTCACGGGTGGACCGGCCGTCTGTACAATATATACATGTAACATTTCGCAAAAATTATTTTAATTTTGCGGACGGATATCATCGTAACCGCAGTTACATTGTTACATAAATCATATTAATACTAACTTGAATTCAACCGTGCCTGGCGGGTTTTTAATTCAAATTTGACAGTGCGGATGAATTTGACACCGGCTTCACTGCCACGGTGAAGTTAAATGTCATCAGCTGCGACATTACGGTCATATTAATAACAATACAAATATAATAATAATAATAATAATTTTAATAATAATAATAATAATAATAATAATCATAATAATAATAATAATAATAATAATAATAATAATAATAATAATAATAATAATAATAATATCAATAATAATAATAATAATACTTGAATAATAGTGCTTCTCTGTCAATGGCTGATGCATTTCTGCACATGCGCCTCCATCGTCTCACCCGTGAGGGGAGTACGAAGAATTGACGATAAGCTCTAATGACACCCCCGCAAGGGCAGTTCCAACACTTCCAGACGGGCCGGTATGTTCAATGAAAATACTGATCCAGAAATAGACAGGTATGTTCAATGAAAATACTAGTGGCACCGACGGGAATCGAACTGGCGACAGGGCCCAGATGGTAGAACTTGACCACTGGGCTATCACGGTGTCCACTTGAATAATAATAATAATAATAATAATAATAATAATAATAATAATAATAATAATAATAATAATAATAATAATAATAATAATAATACTGAATAATAATAATAACTTATGACAATAATAATAATAATAATAATAATAATAATAATAATAATAATAATAATAATTGTAACCGGAACAGCTACTCTGACACTTAGTCGTACCTCAACTGTAGAGGGGCAGACCAAGCATAAGAGTCAAATAACGACAAGCCGGACAACACTTGATGCCACTATGTAATGTACGGGCCGGCCGACAATCCCTTTGCCCCCTTGGGGGAAGCCGATGTAAGCGGTCGACCCCCACGCCGAAGACTGACCGTAGGCTCCTCATTCGAAGGCGCCCTCGACCGACCGATACATGACATGAAGCATCCCGGCTGTCGAATAAGTAAAAATAATTGGTTCACGTCCAGTGCGAGTCTCCCATGAGAACTCGTGCCCCCGAGCCTAGCTCTTTCACCTCAGGCATTAAAAGAAATGCCCCGATTTGATCTCCCCTTTCCCGTAGAAAAATCAAAGTAGCCAATGATCCGTAAGCGACATCAGACTTCGTAGCTTCACGTTTTGACTTGCTTCCGAGGTCGTCCTCTACCCCTGTGCTCTACTGCTTCCGACTGCGTCTCTTTAGCCCTTCTCTTCTTCGCCGCCACTTCTTTCTCACATCTTGGTGCACCTATCAACAAAAATGATATGCCCGCACTTTGGACTTCGTCCCAAATACGAAGCGGAATCCTCCTTTCCTCTGTTAACTCGAACGGCATGTCCAACACCACCCTTGGCATCATTTGCACCGTCCATGGTGTAAAATCCTCATCGTCCTTCTCGATGGACGCATCCCACTGCTCCAAATCTTTGCCGTCTCGAAATACTGGCGCAAAGATTCTTTCCCGCGTCATATCAATAACACTTTTGCTCCTCCAAAAGTGCATTGTCGGAGCAAGTCCCAACGCAGCCCGTACCCGCGTTCTAGGCTGTACATACGTAACCTGCATTAAAAAGAAATAATCAAAGTCCTTATCCATGACCGTATCCTCGTGCGGTCGACATAGATAGAACTTATCAACCTGCCAGTCGATCTTAGCCACTTCCTTACCGGCTATCCACGGTTTCTTCCATACCGTGCCTTTCCGATCCGACATTTCCGATGACTGGAATTTCCCTCCCATCTTTGACGTCTACCTTGACGTCCGAAGCCGAACGATCCTGTTGTCCAGCATTCCTGGCCTCAGCCTTTTCTTCCTTCTGTTGCTTTCGCAACGCCTCCTCACGCTCCTTGCGCGTATGCAATGCTGGCGGCTGTCTAAACGCTGGTGCAATACGTCTCAGCGCTTGTTCCTCATTCTCGTCCTCCAGCAAATAAGGACTGAACTTCGCCAACCGACGAACATGAACAATATGTTCCCTTCCACGTGCCCCGTAGGTGCAATCTTGTAATTGTACGCACCCGTCTGACGTACTATCTTAAATGGCCCATGCCACTTATTGTAAAACTTAATCGATACCCCTTTCGGTACCGTCGGTACATACAGCAACACTGTATCACCTTCCTTGTACTCCACATGAGAGTACTTGCCCATTTCCTGTTCCCGCTGAACCTCTCTCAGCGTCTCCCGACACTTCTCAATCGCACTCCGTGCTTCCGCGATCGCTCGTAAGCGAACTCCTAACAGTTCACACGGTTCCCACTTATCAGGCGGAAACAACAGTTCCGTCGGCGTGTTTAACGCCCGTCCATAGACCACCTGATGCGGACTGACACCCCGCGCGTGTCCGCCTAACGACGCCGAAGCTAAATTGTTGACAGCAAACGTGAACATAGGTACCACATATACCCAGTTAAGCTGGCTGTTCTTACAATAAGTCTTCAACGCTGCCTTCAACGTCCTGTGAACGCGTTCAATCTTACCATTCGCCATTGGGTTAAAAGCAGTCACATACTGCCAATCGAACCCAAAGAACTTGGCAATCCTTTGCGAAACCTCATTCGCGAAACTCGTTCCTCTATCCGAAATAATCCTTCTCGGTATCCCAATACGGCCGAATACCTGATCAATCAGCGCCGCCGCTGTCACTTCCGCTGTCACATCCGTAACAGGGACAGTAATGACATAATTGGAAGTTCGATCAATAACCGTTAAGAGATATTTGAATTTTCCGTTCCCGCCTCTGGAAAAGGACCCACATGATCGATATGCAAGGTATCGAAAATATCCAGAGTGATATCATATTCACCCTTAAGCCCCATCTTCGGCCTATATGGCAACTTAGCCGTCTGACAATGAGGACAACCCTTCACAAACTCCTTAACCCGTTCTCCCAGGTTATTCCACCAAAAACGTCTCCTTAACGACCACGTCATCCTTTCCACCCCCGGGTGGCTCTGCATAGGACAATGATGCGCCGCAATTAACAAAGACGTTCTGAGTTCCTGCGGAACCCATAACAACCATCGATCCTCCTCATTGGTATATACGCCATCTTTTCCCATATACCAAAGGAGTCCATCCTTTAGTACCAAGCACCGCTTGAGTTTCCTTATGTCAATGTCCTCGGGCCTTGCCTGTGGATTGAGCAGATGTTCTCTCAACTCCTTATACTCCGTACTTTCCTTTGTGAAAGTCCGAAAAGTTTCCACCGACGCCAGTCTGACTGCCGTGTCAGTTTCCAACTGGAATCGAACCTTTTCCGGATGTGCCTCCGGTAACTGAAAAAGATGTTCCTCCTTAACTTTTTCTTCATCCTCCAAGTTAAGGCACATCGGGCCCTTCGGTAACAAGACCGCGTTAAAGGCACCCTGCCTTCCTTCCATGACATCCTCCCCCTCTTTCCTATCCGCGGTCCTTGCTTCCGCCCATAGGATATCCTCACACGCCTCTCTCGCGATCGGCGAGTAACAGCATGCACATTTGTCTCGTGCCGCTACCTCGACTGCTTCCAACGCAGACACTTCCTCGCTGCGCGTGTCACGTTGATTGTTATTATGCGTGAACGGATGATACTAAAGCCCCGATGGCAACTTGGTGTCTTCCGCTCCCTGTTCCTCCCAATCATGTAGATCCACATCATGACCCATGATTGCGAACACCGCCCCCGGCGTTCGAAATTCAAACTGTGCCATTCGCACCTCCTTGACCGTATTACGTCGCTGTAAATCATCAACTGCCTTATCCTTCTGTCCACTCTTGTCCTCATACCGAGAACAAAAATCAGGGACAACATTCCTTTTGCCCTTGATGTAATGAATGGTGAAGTCATACTCCGCCAATTCCAACTGCCACCTGGCCAACCTACCTGTATGATCTCCAGACATGAGCCATAGCAGGTTATGATGGTCCGTTCTAACCAAAATGTTAGGAGTACCCCACAGGTATTCCCGCAACCTCTGGAAAGCCCACACTATAGCGAGTGCTTCCCGCTTGTGCAGTATTCCTTTTCCGCCGGTATCAGCTGCCGGCTGATGAACATAACGGGCCGCAACTGCCCAATGGACTTGTCCATCTGTTGAAGCACCGCTCCTACCGCGTACGAAGACGCGTCAGTGTCGAGCACGAACTGTTCCTTTCAGTCAGGTAACATAAGAACTCGACCTCCCTTGGGTCTTTAGCGATCTCATCCTTGAGCTCCGCTATCACTCTCGTGACTTCCTCCGGCCATGGGTCGTCCCCGACCCCTTGCTTCAGGAATTTCCTGACCACCGCTACTCTTTCCGCAAACCCCGGAATGAATTCACCATAATACTGAGCCAGCGATATAAAGGAATGTAAGTCCGTCCGAGTCTTTGGCATCGGCATAGACGCTACATAGTTCCTCTTTTCATATGCAATCGCACCGACCCTCTGAGATCTCATATCCCAGGTACTGTATCTTTCTTTGTGCGAAGTCACATTTCTGTGCATTCAAGCGCAATCCAAACGCGCTTATACGTCGCAAGACGTCCTGCACGTGTTCCACGTGTTTCTCCATACTCTCTGAATAAATGATAATATCATCTATGTAACAGAAAGCATAATCCTCCGTCGACCCAAGACGAACCACCGTCGCCTCATCGTCGTACTCCTTCCCCAGC
>WBZZ01003803.1:40000-45000 GCA_019918135.1 Paulinella micropora | reverse complement strand
CAGCAGACACCAGATTGTTATGGGTGGGGTTTCGAGGCAGCTCTAGCAACCGCGCTTGGTGTATGCACTTGCACATTCGGTGACGTCTTGCAAGAGGTTGCTGGGACTGCGGAATAACCTCGGCTTAGTGCAGTCTTGCCCTCAGGAGCTCCATCGGTGGCCCCGATCATCAGGCGAGAGACTGACACGGGGGGGTGGAGGACCTCGAACAAGGGTATTGGAGGCTTATGTCCGTTGAGGATATGCCATTAGCTGCATCAGTACGCCTCAGATATAGTATTATAGTATTATTATTATTATTATTGTTGTTGTTGTTGTTATTATTATTCTCCACACTAAGATCCGACGGTAAATACATGGTCTTTTTAATGACATACCCTTGTCTAAAGCGGATATCCTATAATATAGAACTAGTGGGCCAGTCCTAGTAACTACATCCGAAGTCAGGCTGTAAGTACCCAACCCTGCGATATACCGACACAAGTAGAGATGGACCGTGCACAGGTACGACAGTATATAATATATTGTAAAAAAATAATTTAATGGAAGTTCAGAGAACATTTCATTTTTCGATAACATCATCCCAGGACTTGCAAGAGTTTCATCTCCGGGAACACCATCGCTCATTACACTAGCGATCCCCGTCTACGTTGTAGTATCAGTGTCGATCGACCTTTCGCACTCGTATGTTGCGATCGAATGCCAAGTTATATCACTGAGTCATTTTAATATTCATAATAATAACTGATGATGCATGATCAAATCATGATACGCTTGGGCAATCAATCAGTTTATTTGAGACGCATAAAAAAAAACTTGAATAGTGTCTTTGTTACTGCCTTCGTCTTCTGGCGCGGATTTCTTTGCCTGATGGTGGGCCACCAACAAAAGTTAAATCGAACTTTGACTGTTCTAGAATGTCCCAGATCTTGTTAGGGATTCCTCCCAACGATAAGTCAAAAGGGACGTCAAGCACTCCTCTTGGTAGTGTCTGAATGGTCCACGCAGTGTAATCCTTGTCTCTGGTAGTAATTGTATCATCCCATGTCTCGAGACTTTTTGCGTTTTTATATACTGGCAGATAATGTCTTGCCTTTGGATCCTCGACCGGGTCCATACTTCTCCAGAACTGGAGTATCGGTTGTACTATCTTTGCGGCTGATGATATTTTGAGTGCCCGTGTGACACGCGTTTTTCGTGGAACTGCTACGACCCGCATTAAGTATAAGTCTGAGAGAGTGTCATCAGCAACATGTTGTTCTGCTGGTCTCATCAGATACAAAGCGTCTTTCACCCATGCGATGGTTGCTATTGCGTCACCTTCCTTCCATCGCTCATGGACGATCTCGACGTTGCCCGCGTTTGGATCAGTATCAATCTCCTCATCCTCCTGGTGGACATCCTTTGATCTCATCTACCTCATCGTCTTCCTCGGTTCTGAGCTGCGCCTCTGTGATCTTCTCCTTCTTTCCGCTGTGCTCACGTGGAGACTTAGACTGAGTCCCCACCGCGCTTATGCGGTCAGTCTTCTCCTTACTGTCAACTTCACTCTCCTCCTTCTCAGCTATCGGTGCCCGATATTAGCATCTTCTTGATCTATGCCAGCCTCCTTGTGGATGGGCGGCACCTCTTTGAAGTCATCTTTCATCCGTTTTAACGCCTCCTCAACGGATTCATCTTGTAGTAAGAAGGGATCATACTTAATCAGCTTTCGTACATTCACAATTTGCACCTTAAGCTTCCCTCTACCCCTGATCTTGTAGTTCAGAGGTCCCGTCTGTTCCATGATTTGATAAGGTCCTTTCCAATGAGTGAACAGCTTAGAGCTGACTCCCTTCGGGACTTGAGGATGGTACAATAGTACAATATCCCCGACCTGGAATTTGATCTGATCCAAGTGCGCTTGTCGCACCCCTTCAGCATCCGTCTTTCGGCGCTCCGCCTCTCTATGCGCCCTGACTATTTGCTCCGCCTCCATCTTCGAATTCACTCTAAGTCTCATCCCAAACAACTCATCCGCATCCGCCCACGTGTCTTTTGGGTGAAGGTCCGAGCGAAGTCGGAATATCAGCCTCACGCCCATATACTAGCTGATATGGCGAGATTGAGCTCTTCGAGCCTCCTAACGCCGTAGAGGGTAGACAGTTCATTGCAAACGCAAATGATGGTGCTGCCTCGACCCATGCTCTTTGATTCTCCTTCTTCGTGCAATACATCTTTAGCGAGGCTTTGAGGGGTCTGTGTACCCGCTCGATTTTCCCATTTGCTCGCGGGTTATAGGCAGTAACGTATTGCCATTTCATCCCGTAATACTTAGATAGTTTGTCGATGACCTCGTTATTAAAGTCCGAGCCTCGATCAGAACATATCTTTCTTGGTACTCCGATCTGTGAGATGATCCTATCGATCAGCGCTTCGGCCGTCGTCTTGCCGGTAACATCTTTGACAGGGATGATCCACACATAATTGGTGGCTCTGTCAACAGCCGTAAGGAGGTATTTGTAACCTTCCTTCGATTCTGGGAAAGGTCCCACATGATCAATGTGTATAAACTCAAACATCCCCGCATGAAGAGGAAATTCGCCGATCAGGTCAAAATTTGCCTTCCTCGGTGTTTTGTTTATCTTGCACGGGATGCATGCATCCACCGCCTGATCTATCTCCTCCTTCATCTTCTTCCACCAGAATCGCCTCGCTACGAACAATGATGTGAGTTCGTTGTCGACCCGGATGCGCCAAAAGTGGGCAATTGTGGGCTGCGACAATATAAATCGTCTCAGACTCTCCGGTACCCAAAGGGTCCATTTGTCCGGCTGTGACGCATAGCGACCGTGAAGGCCCTTGTACCACAGTAAACCATCTCTCCATCCCATCTCCTTCATTTGATCTTTGATCGCTTTCGTCATCTTTAGCTCATCCGGGTTCTGATACAACTGTACGAGTTCCTTAAACTCCGGATCTTGAGCCTGTTGTTGCCTCCATGCGGTAGGCGAGGCTATATGGATAGTACCATCTTCTAGCCGTACCCCGATCCTCTCCGGGTCATCGTCTAGGTCACTTCTCCGCTCTTGAGGAGGCTCCGCATAAACTTCCTGCGTCTCCTCTTCTTCCTTCATGTTCGCCTTCGCATTCTCATATACCTCATAGGACCACTCAGCGTCCTCCTGGGTATGTAGCTCACAACATATCCCGTGATCCGGGCCTTGTGGACTGTATCGTAGACCCGTGCGGTCATATCGGACTCTACTCGCCATCCCCATCGTCTCAATGTGGCTGACCTCATACACCTTGTCAGTGGACAAGTCTTCCATCTCCACCGTGGACACCAACGCCGATACTTCTGAGTTAAACTCTAGCCTAGAGAGGGGGAGCGCTCGGAGCCTAGCCGGGCCGAGCTGCAGTACCAGGCGCTGCTGCAGCTGCAGGCCTGGGCCGCGGTCGTTCGGCTGAGGAGCCAGGAAGCTGCGCTTAGGGCGGCACACGCTCGTGCACAACAGAACGAGCACAAGGCCCAGGTGTACAGAGACTACTGCCAGGTTGCGAAGCACAAGTACGACTAGCTGTGGCAAGGCGTGGCAGCAAGCACGCGACAACTTCGCGAGCGGTCGTCGCGCTTGACCATCGAGGCGTGTGCACTAGATCTGCTGAAGCGCCAACCAAGCGTGCAGGCCGTAACGCTAGCCGGCGCTCCGAGGGGAGAGCGCGCACAGGCAGGGCAAGGATCTGCGGAGTGGCAGGAGCGGGCGACGGTGGCCGGGGCAAAGTTGGCACAGGTCCAGCAGGAGTCGCAGCGGTTGTAGACCATTGTCGACGAAGCCGCCAGGCAAGTGCTACAAGATAAAGAAAGGATCGCGAGAGAGCAGCAGGAGCGCGAGAACTGGCAGAGGAGAGCTCAGGCAGCGGAAGCCACGCTAGTGCAGGTGCAGCAGCTTCAGCAGCAGGTGTTGCTGCCCTTGTGGCACCTCTCCAAGAACTTGCCTGCCCCAGCCTGCGTGTCTCGCATTCCCGGCGCTTTTGTGAGCAAGCCCAGCGAGCTAGGAAAGTAAAAAAAAAAAAAAAAAAAAAAAAAAAAAAAAAAAAAAAAAATCTTGCAAAATTTTTAATCTTGGTACTGAGAACTAAGAGAGGGAGAGGGAAGAGGCAGGGGGGGGGGGGGGGGGGAGCGCCAAGAAAGTACAAAAAAAAATGAAATTAAAAAGTTTTGACAAGGAAGAAGGGGAAGAGAGGGGGGGCTTAGTAGAGGCGTTTCATGTATTTATCTATATATCTACATATATATATATATATATATATATATATATATATATATATATTGTAGCTTCGGCGCCCTTCTCCTCCTCCCCCCCCTCCCCCCCCCCCCCTTCCCCTTGCCCTGCTCCTTGAGCCCCCTAAACTCAGGGGAGGGAAGAGGGGGGGGGGGGGGGAGGGGGTGGCAGAAAGGATCATGGGATACAGGTTTTTCTGTTCTGCCCCCTCTATGGGCTTCAAAAAAAAGGTTTACGTATTTTTGCTCCCCCTCTAAAGCAACAAATTTAACCTGGTCACTTTGTGAACAGGTACAGGCATGGCCCTGCCCTTGGCTCTATGGGCCCTGTCTCGACTACAAACTCCGTCTAAGCCATCCGACGAGTGACTTCTCCAATTAGGCGGCGCAATCTCTGGCCCCCCCGAGCCCCCCCTTCAGCCCGCGCCGGCGGGCTGGCAATCAAAGCAGGCGAGACGCAGAAGGTGCCTAAAAAAAAGTTTAGTCTGAACAAGAAAGCGGGCAAGACGCCCCCCGCTGAAAACATTCACGTGCAGGATCTACCCCACCCCGCTTGCGCGGGCTGGAAGGTAGCATGCGGGGCCTTAAAGGGTGGCGGGCCCCCCCGGGGCGACTTCGATCTGGATACTCTGCGCCTGCGGTTTGTGCAAAAAGATAGTAAGTTCGTGCGAGCCAGACCGTGGCTTCTTCGGGTTCCCTACGACATCCGCGCGGTCGCCATTCGGGACCTGCAAGC
>WBZZ01003803.1:0-35000 GCA_019918135.1 Paulinella micropora | reverse complement strand
GTATGCATGCATATACATGTATGCATGTATGTATGTATGTACATCAATCTATCTTACTTTACCGATAGGCCTGAAAGAACAGGCTGCCAATTTGCCCAGGGTGGGATAATCTATTGCCATTTTGTCCCTTGCGGATGTGCATTATTGGCATTAGTCACCCGGCCGGCCAGCCTGGGAAAAGTGGCATTCGTGTCGGTACAGGTGGCAATTGTGACCCGGCCGGTCCGCACACACAATGGTGACACGTGTCCACCGCAACCAGTGTCTGGTTTTTTACCATAGGTTGGTTTCTCACAATTCGGTCCCTTGTACTCGAGGCATGTTCCCGTGGGTGGGTGTGGTGTTCCATGGGTGTCAGAGGGCAGCGGTGTGT
Organism: Paulinella micropora; assembly: GCA_019918135.1. Classification (NCBI taxonomy): domain Eukaryota; phylum Cercozoa; class Imbricatea; order Euglyphida; family Paulinellidae; genus Paulinella; species Paulinella micropora. Next base: position 34,627 of record WBZZ01003803.1, on the reverse strand, counting down.
GGGTGTAGTGTCTCGGGGGGTAGAACGAGTGCCTGAATCTACTGGTGAAGACAAAAAGTGATTATCTCCATGTTTGAAAAAGTTGTGAGTGTCGGCTGGTCTGGGTACTAGGGGGGGGGGATGCCTCGTGTTCCCGTGTGTGCCTCGTGTTCCTGTGTGTGTCCAAGGGGCAGGACGTGTGTGGGGGGCGTGTTTCGGGTGGTAGCCAGCGTGCATGAATCGAATAATGAAGACTGGAGCATAAAAGCTTAAGGTTTGGAAAATTTGGATGTGTTTGTGTGTGCAGTCGCTATGACAGTCCTAGTGGTACTTGCTACCGTGCCTGCTTCAGCTGCTAAGGACGCCAGTGTGCCTGCCTTGACCGAGGTACGACCCCTGACCAAACGCCAGCGTAGTAACAAGGCCAGTCGCGAGAAGAGAAAGAAGCGGCGCAAACTCGAGAAGGCCAGACAGGCGGCTCAGCAGGTGGCGGGCGGTCTGGGTGTATTGAACACCGGAAAGCCCGTCCCTGTGGAGACGCCTGGACAGGCAGAGCAGCGGGTGGAAGGCGGTCTGGGTGTATTGAACACCGGAAAGCCTGCTCCCGTGGCTATGTCTAGCTGGCTTTGGATGAGCTTTGCCCCTTCCTATTCTAGTGACGAGAGCCTTCCCCTACTGATGGCGTTTGACGAGGCTGGTCCCAACGGCAAAGCAGTCCAGAGGTGTTTCACGGTAGAAGAGGTGCGCAACGAAGAAGGGCACGGCGAGGGCTACACGAAAAGAGCGTGGACTGATTTCGTGGACAGGGTGGTGGCAGCGGGACAAAAGGCCTACGAGGAGACCAAAACAGCCGGCACCGTCGACACGTACGAGCCGCCTGTCTTCCATCCCCAGGGCTGTGCGCCTTCTGGTCTCTCCTTGCCGCCCGGACGTGGTCTGCCCCATTCGCAACTTGGGCAATGCCGGCTGCATGACCGACGCGTGGCTGTGTGCTCTGCCCCGCCTGCAGCGCAAGTACGTCGACATGTGCCACAGAACCTACCATGGCCTTATGACCTTTGACGAGCTCCTGGGCTTTGCTAGCTACACTGACTAACAGGCACGTGTCCGCCTCACACTCAAGAAAATCAGGTGCAGCCACCGCGAGCTCGTTTTCAAGAAGTCTGGCGTCTATATCGTCGCAGGACAGTCACACGCCGTAGCAGTAGACTGCGCCAGGCGCCTCATCTTCAACCCTTGTGTCGAGCACGCCTCCACACTCGACTCCAAGAACCTCGCTGCCCAGGGCATCCCGGATACGAAGGGAGGTATCGACGTAGCTAAGCTAGTGAGCACAGCGCTCTGAGTCGTTTACACACAAAAATCATTAAAGGGTGACGGGTGTCCGGTCGGGTCTGTGGGTCGACACCGTGCCAGGGTCGGTCGACACCACGCCAAGGGCCGGTCGGTCCGCGAACCCGAGCCGGGGGTAAACCCTCCCCCCTATAGGAGGGGGGTGTACCTATGTACCTAGCCGTTGGCCAAATTCAAAAAGTGCCGTCTCAGGTCCACTTAAAAAATCTCATGGCCGGACAGGACCAAATGCCATTTTGTCCCGGGTGGACACGAGTGCACCCTGAGAACCTGATCCGGGGGTAAACCCTCCCCCCCAGTCGGGGGGGATGTACCTATGTACCTAGCCGTTGGCAAAATTTAAAAAGTGCCGTCTCAGACCCCTTCAAAAAATCTCAGGCTACCCATCGGCCGCCCACAGGGCAACCCCCCCCCCCCCCTTCCTCGTCCTTGCTTTCCTCCCTCTTTCCCTTCCCCTTCCCCTTCTTGAGATTCTCTTTTCTAAAAACCAGTTATAGAATAAGAAGTAGAAAAAGGGGGGGAGGTACCACGTACCTGCCGGCACCGAGGGTCGGGGCCGGCTCGGCGTCTCAGCGTGTAAGCAGCCCCAAAGTCAGGCCAGGGGTGGGGAGGGGGGGTTTGCCCTGTGGTGCCGCCGGCCGCCTGTCGAAGACAAAAAGGCAGTAGTCGGGGACAAAAAGGCAACAGCCGGGCCGGCCGGGAGAGGGTGACGTGGCACGCGCCTCGTCGGTCGTGACCAGGGCCAGAACCCTCGAGTCTTTGACCGAGGGAAGTGGGTAGCTGTCAGGGTCGAACCCCTTGTCGGCCGTACCACTGGATGTGGACAAATCCCCGGAATTTTACCGCGCCGCAAACAAGGGGAAATTTTCGCGGAACTTGCTTTTTTTTGCCTCACCCTGGTTTTTCTTCCTGTGTTAGGTACTACCTCGCAAAATGATGATTGCCCTGCGTAACAAACGAACGACCGCTGGTACGGACGCCCGGCCCCTCAAGCGGCGCCGCCTGGAGTTGCCCACGCTTACTCGTACCGTCCCGCGCGAAGCTCTACCGGGCGGGCCGTTCGCCACTTCGGTGCTGTCCATATCGGACAGAACCCTTGCTTTGTATTCCGATCCTCTAGCTGATCTAGGGCTTCCGGCTTTATATTGGATGTCGGGAGGGGAAGAGACTTACTCTGCACTGGACTCAATATTGTTGACAAAACGTATCGACGATCCCGTGGTAAAGGGAGCTGCGGATCTGGTCGCCGCGGAGCACGTGGGTCTGTGCCAAGGTAATCAGGTCCGCTAGATCGACCAAGTGAGGGTTGCCGGAAGTAGTCAGCCTGTGCGCTGTGTTGAGCGCTACCGCCTCGTTCGCGGCCACTCCACCTGTTGCCCATCTCACGCCCCCGTCACCGTCACTAACCAAGACGTCACCAGCCTGTCCATCCACCGGCAGCACGAAATCGTCCGCCGCTCCATCTAAACGCCGCCGCTTGTACGACCTCGCAACTTCCATTTGTTGGTTTAGTAGTAGATCAAGAGAATAAGTTTTTTTAATCGTGAATTTTACAAGATCTCGTCTAGAAAATTGTCGACGAAGCGCATGCGTTCTTCCCAAGTGTCTTCGCCAGGGACATCGCGAGCGGGGTTGATGCAGGCACCGTCGCCATAAGGGCGGCACACGAGCGAGGCTAAGTCCCGGGGGTCCCCTTTTTTGCAAGTCCCGGACCAGTACAGCTGGCCTTCGAAAAAGCAGGCGCCGCAAGTAGGGCAAACGGCCAGCATTTCGGAACACTATAATAATATTAAAACAGAGAAGAAAAAAGTAATTTAATTAATCAGAACGCTTCGTCTCATCTCATCCACTAGCCGGAAAAACCGGGCAAGACGCCTATTGAGCTTTCTTTCTGCCTTTTCCCAATACTTGCCCCTGGTTATTTCAATGCGTCGCTCCATCTCGCCTTCTGTTACTTCATCCCAATCATAATCCGCATCCCACAAAATTTCATTTACGCTGAGCCATGCGTCGCACTGGCCAGCAGCAGGCACGTATAAGCAAGCCAAACGCGTTTTTTCGTACAACGACCGGAGCATACGGACGTTGCGGGAATTCTTCCACGCGCCAGCCCGCAGTGGTTCGTGGTACGATGGATTGACGTATCCCGCGACCAGGCTCGTGACCACAGACGGAATATCGTACTCGCTGGACACCGAAGCGAAAACTAACCAGCCGGCCGGGATGACTTCTAACAGCTCTGGCTCCTTTGTGGCCTCTGCCTCTAGCACTTCCGCCCAGGCTACCTGGCCTTTGACAGCGACTTCTCGACCTTGTGGGGCACCACTGCTCCCGACAGCGGCAACAGCTACACCGCCATGATCGAGACGATGGTCGATAATCTCCCTGTGCCTGGCGCGTGGCTCCAGCTCGATCTGGGCAAGCACGCCAAAGTCACTGCTTACCACGTCACTTCCGCTGGTGCTATTACCGCGCCCAGAGACTGGGTAGTCGCGTATAGCGCGGACGGCAGCCGGTGGTTCACTTGGGACAGCCAGATGGCCCAGACCTTTGTCGGCGACAGCCTGCGCACGTTCACGCCTGCGACCGCGGCCGATTACGCCAGGTACCTGCGCGTAATCTGCACTAAAAACAACGGGGCGGGGGTTTGGTACATGCGGAGCCTGGCCTTCGACTACCAGCTGTACAATGCCGGCTGCATCGAGAACACCAGTTACCCGACCAAGGCCTCGCAGCTAGCGCCCAAGGCGTACGTCGACCACCAGGTGGCAGGAGCAGTGAAGTTCCCGTCGGTCATGCCTACCCAAAACGACTGTATCGTGACCATGGACCCAGGCGGCTCGATCTTTGCGGTCAAGGACAGGACGCTCAAGCAGCCGTCTTTGGCTCCTAGCGGCAATGGCGCAATCGTGCTCATGGACACCGATACACTGTCACGACGATTCCGGACACTCTCGCGAGGCTGCCTAACACCCTGCCCGCCTCGACCGCGCAGCTGGTGACGGTCGATCCAGACGGCGTGCTAGGCCTAAGCAGCCAAGTAAGCTCGTCGACGCTCACGCTGACAGGGGCTGGCGGCAACAGTACGCTTTCCGCGCCTGCCACTGGCTCCGTCGCGCTCAAGCTGCCTGTGGCCCTGCCCAGCGCAGGCACCAAGCAGTTCGTCACACTTGATAGCGCGGGCCAGTTCGCTACCGGTGCCACTGGCTTCAAAGGAGGAGACAGTGTAGCGATCGGGACTTCAGCGGGCGATGGACAGCAGCCATTCGCAGTCGCAATAGGCACTCAAGCAGGCGCGAGTGGACAGGGCCAGTTTGGAGTTGCTGCTGGCTTCCGGGCGGGATACTCCAGCCAGGCAGATCTCGCCGTCGCGATCGGTGCCTACTCCTCGGAGAGCACACAAGGCAGTTCATCAGTCTCTGTCGGCCCCTATGCCAGTACGCTCGGCGTACGGTCGGTTGGGATCGGCAGTACGGCTATCACGGATGCTGCCGCCCAGGAATCGGTCGCAATAGGCTACCAAGCAAAGGCAGCGACATCTCACTCGATCGTGCTGCACGGGCGTTCAATTAGTATCCGCTAACACTGATGCTACTTACATCAAGCCGCTGAGGTCGGGCGCCGATTCTACTACCAGCGAGAAGGCAACACAGTGGAGCAGCACGACAGGCGAACTCACCGCCTCTAAATTTACACTTCCACTTTCGCTGCCTGCCAGCACCTCGCTGACGTCGCTGACCTCTGCGGGGCAGCTAAGTGCCTCTGCGCTCAAGGTGCCAGTCTCTCTGCCTGGTAGCACGAGCTTGGTGTCACTGGGCTCCGACGGCTCGCTGCTGCATGGGGACTAGGCCATCTATCATGGTCTGAGCTTTGTAGCCACTTCGTATGTGAAGAAGCCCGATAGCATGACGAGCAACAGCTGGAACGGTCTGGTCGCGAGCGCGTCCACTTCAGGGAACGGCGCTGCTTTCGATGCCTTCAATACGGGAGTGGACGCCTGGCAGAGCAACACTGATACCTACAATACTACGAGCGGCGCCTACCTTTCCAATATCAGCAGAACGTTTTCGGGTGTAGCGTACCTTGGCGAGTGGCTCCAACTGGATTTTGGCACTGGAGTTGTCCTGCAACAGTACTGCCTGCAAAACTACACTAGTATCCTGGGTAGATCGCCGAAGACCTGGCAAGTGGGCATGTCGACAGACGGCACTACCTGGACGCTCTGGCACACTGGCTCGTACACCTTTGTTGACGGAAGTTCCATCACCTTTACGCCGGCCGACACTGCCAGGGTCGCCCGGTATGTGGCCATCGTGGTTGCTTCCATAAAGGGGGGAGGAGGACAATCCCGCTATTGTGCAATCGTACACTTTGGTTTCGACTACACTGTGTATCCTGCGATCAAGAACATAGCGGTGCCGCTCGTCAGCACGGACGCTGCTAACAAGGCCTACGTAGACGGGCACACACACACGTCGCCACTGACGATTGGTACCAGCACGATCGCGAGCACGGGGACGGTTGCGCTGAGCTTGCCCAGTGCGCTGCCCGCCAGCACTTCGCTGACGTCGCTGACCTCTGCGGGGCAGCTGAGTGCCTCTGCGCTCAAGGTGCCAGTGTCCTTGCCTGGCAGCACGTTGCTAGTGACACTCGACTCTGGTGGCCAGCTAGCGACAGGGGCTGCTAGCTCGCTGTCACTCAGCGGGGCTGGAGGCACCAGCACCCTTTCCGCTCCGGCGTCCGGCACCTCTGCACTCAAGCTGCCGACCGCACTACCAAGCAGTACTAGCTTGGTGTCGCTGGGCTCCGACGGCACGCTGCTGTACGGGGACCACGCTATCTCTCATGGTCTGAGCCTTGTAGCCACTTCGTAAGTGAAGAAGCCCGACAGCATGACGAGTAACAGCTGGAACGGCCTGGTCGCGAGTGCGTCTACTTCCGGGAACGGCAATGCGTACGACGGCTTCAATACGGGCTCAAACTTTTCCTGGCAGAGCAACACCAGTACCTACAATGCCACGAGCGGCGCCTACACTTCCAGTTCCAGCAAAACGTTTTCGGGTGTAGCGTACCCCGGAGAGTGGCTCCAGCTAGATTTTGGCACTGGTGTCGTCCTGCAACAGTACTACCTGCAAGCCCAGTCCAGCGGTCTGGATAAATCACCAAAGACATGGCAGGTGGGCACGTCGCTAGACGGCACTACCTGGACGCTGTGGCACACTGGCTCGTACACCTTTGTCGATGGCAGTTCCATCACTCTCGCGCCGACCGACAACGCCAGGGCCGCCCGGTACGCGGCCATCGTGGTTGCTTCTATCAAGGCAGGAGGAAGTTCTAGCTGGTGCGGAATCAACCACTTTGGCTTTGACTACACATCGTGCCCCGCGATCAAGAACATAGCGGCGCCGCTCGTCAGCACTGACGCTGCCAACAAAGCCTTCGCAGACCTGCTAAGTGCTTCTGCGCTGAAGCTACCAGTGTCTCTGCCCTCTGCCGGACAGACGGCCCTGGTCACGCTGGACAGCAGCGGCAACTCGGGCACGGGCGCCGCGACCTCGTTAACGCCGTACTCGTTCCCTGTCTGGAGCAACGCCTCGTCTAACAGCGCCACATGGTCCGTGTCAGCCTATGCGTATGAAACAGGTTTTGGCGATACTTGGCAGCCGTGGAGAATGTTTGACAATATTACCACAGGTGACACGGGCTTTTTAGGCAAGATATTTTACAACAGCAGCGGAGTCTACACTGCGTCGCTCGTCACTGGTCTCGGTTACACTGTGCAGTCAACTAACGGGGTACAGGGAGATTGGTTTCAGCTGCGTCTCGTGGACGGGACTAGCATGCGCCTGAAGGACTTTGACTGGTACCCGCGCCTGCACCCAGGTGGTGATCCTACCTACCAGTATTCTACCTGGCGGCGGCGCATAGCAGTGTTTGGCTCTAACGAAGCGTCCGCTACCCCTGCCACTTGGACAGAGTTGTATCGTTCCGGCAGCGACATGCCTACTTGGCTAACCAGCGAGATTTACAGAACCTTCACGCTCACCAGCCAGGGCTACTACAAAGTCTACCGCTTTGTCACAGAATCGCTCTATGTCAACGCGGGCGGAAATGGTTATATACGCATTGCGGAGATCAAGCCCAGGTTTTGGACAGGGAAACAGGCATTCGCGATCGACGCTGATGGCTATATCGTGATAGGCTCGACCCCGGAGTCGCACGCACACTCGTCGCCGCTGACGATCGGCACGTCCACGATCGCGAGCACCGGGGCGGTCGCGCTGAGTCTGCCTAGCGCGCTGCCGTCCAACACGTCCTTCGTCTCCTTGTCCAGCGGAGGGCAGCTAGCCGCCTCTTCTGTCAGAGTGCCTGCTAGCCTGCCCGGCTCGGCGTCTTTGGTCACGCTGGACTCGGCGGGCCAGCTTGCGGCTAGCTCGTTGTTGCCGGCCTCCACGCCGGCCCAGACCGCCGTTCTGAGCCTGACTTCTGCAGGGCAGATGGTGACCCAGAGCACTTCCACCACGGTCGTGACTTCTGGCTCGGTTGCGCTGCCGACCTGGACTTCCATGTCGGCCTATACGCCTACCACAGACCCTAACTGGGTGCTCAGCCACTCTTCCGCAGTTGTAGGCCAAGAGAGCTATAGAGTTTTCGATGGTGTCGCTGCCAATGGCTGGACTAGCCTCGGCAACTACAACTCGGACGGGAGTATCAACACGACAAACAACGCCGTTACCAACGTGGGCGGCAGCAACGTGTACGGCGAACACTTTACGCTCCAGCACCAGCGGCGCCGTTACAGAATCACGAGCTTCGCGTTGACTAATACCTCTTCTCTCAGTAGCTCAACCAAAAGCTTCACGTTGGCGGGGTCGGACAATGGCAGTACCTGGACACTGGTCTGGTCCGGTAACTTCTCTTTTACCACGACGTTACAGACCCTGAACTCGAGCGCGCCCGCTTCGACCGCGTTCTATTACTACCACCGGTTTATTGTCACTTCGACAAATTCGAGTACCCAGGCCGCTGTGGGGACCTTTGCGTCTGTCGTTGAGTCCGAGGGCGTGTCGGTCAATGCCACGGGCCTCACGGGCGTGGATACGATCACGAGCGGCAAAATCACAACGACGTTGCTGACCGCGCTGCCCTCCGCCGGCACGGACCGCGTGGTGCAGATCAACGACCTCGGACAGTTCGAGCTGGGCACCTGGGACTGCGGCCACTGGCTGTGCGAAACAGTGCTGACTTTTGCTAATGCTCAAGGCAGGATTATGACTTACGACAACACGGTGAGAGTCGCGCCTTCTTTCGGCAATATCACTCGCTTGACTAGCAACTCAGGCAACGCTTCTACCAGCTACACCACGTTTCAGAACACTTCGGGCATGACCAGGAAATGGCTCGTCGATGCCTGTGTCAAATTCAAAAACACTGTTGGGAGCAGTCCCATGTCCGCCCATGCCTGGGTCGAGAAGAGCGCTAACAGGCCGGCCAACAACGTGGCGAGCTCGGGGGTGCGCTGGCTGGCCTCTTCTGCCTTTAGCAACGGCAGTGCTTTTAACGGGCAGTGGGCGACAGTGAATCTATCTGGCATAGTAGAAGTGGCAGCGAACGAGTACATTTGGATCGAGGTTTGGGCAGATACTGCAACTGGTGTAAATTATATAGCAAACAATTCAGCACTCACCTACGAAAGAGGCTTTCTGTCTATTACGGAGATTCCGGGCTGATTTTTTTTCTTTCGAGTCTGTATTTTTTAATTAAAAAAAATGGACGCGTTGCGACAAGCACTAGCTGAGAACGAGAACGAGCTGGCCACCTGCCTAGCCCGCCGCCGGATCCTGGCCGTAGAACGAGAGAAGTTACAGCTGCAGATCGCGCTATGTGAAAAGGTCTGCTGTGACAAGGAGATGCGCGAGCAAGTCAAGACGCTTATCCAACAACAAGAGGAAGCAGAGGCGGCAGCAGCCGAGGCAGCCGCCCACGCCGAAACTGCACTAGAAGAGACGATAGTAGAGATGCCCGACACCATCAACGGCTAGAAGTCCTGGTCTAAGCCCCATTCGGGCTCCTTGGCCGGCGCCCGCGCGTACTCGCTCACTCTTTTCTCGAAAAAGTTAGTCTTACCTAGTACCACGCCTAGCTGCTCCATGAAGGGCAAGGGACACTTGGCCACCCCGTACAGCTTTTCGCTCAGACCCAAGTTCTGCAGCAGGCCGTCCGCCACAAACTCGACGTACCGCTCCATCAGCGTCGCGTTCAGGCCCAGCAGGGCCACCGGCAGCGACTCGCTGATGAACCTCCGTTCGACTTCGACGCAGCCCGCCACGATCTGGAATATGCGCGACATCTGCAGCTTGTTCGACACGTGGTGCTTGTACAAGTGGCACGCGAACAGGCCGTGCTGCGTCTCGTCCCGCGCAATAAACTCGTTGCTGGTGCACAGGCCCTGCAGCAGGCCCGGGTGTTTTTGTTTCAGCCAAAAGATGGAGGCGAAAGAAGAGGCGAACTGGACAAGTTCAACGCAAGCGAAAGCCACCAGGCGCTCGGCAAACGAAGACCGGGCCGGGCTGAGCCACTGCAGCGCCCACTTGGCTTTTTGTGCGACGGTCGGGACCTGCGTGATCGCATTGAACAGCTTGTACTTCTCTGTCTGGTCGCTGATGATCGTGTCGATCAAGAGGCTGTAGGTCCGCGAGTGTTCGGCCTCATTAAAGATCTGGTAAGAATAAAAAAGCCTCGCTTCGGAATACTGCACTTCGGCCAAAAAATTGGCGGCCAGGTTCTCTTGGATGATGCCGTCCGAGCTAGCAAAGAAGCCCAGCACCATCTTAATAAAATGCTGCTCGTCCGCACTCAGTTTCTTGAAATCGGCCTGTTCCCGGCTCAGGTCTAGCTCATCTGCTGTCCAGAACGACCGCAGGGAAGCTTCATAGAATGAATACAGGTCCGGACGCCGTATCAGGAAGAGACAAAATCGCGATGCTTCCGGTACGAGCAGTTTTTCTTCAGTGTCCATTCGTTCAACTGCCTGTTGTCCAGTTTCAGCAAGGCCATCTCTTTTAATACTATAAAGGGGAAAGAGGATATATTTTTTCTTATGGCGCAAAACAGAAACAAAGACTAACTATGTTGCAAAGACGTAAGACCGAACAACGGCTGATGCCCTCGTCGCCAGAGTCCATCACCGTAACCTCGTACGAGCTCGCACTCGAGCTCAAGCGCAGCTACAGCGATTTCTTTTGGCAGAGCGTGCCGCAGCTCATTGTTCACGGGGTCAAGTACTTGGCTCTCTATACTAATCATACGGGCGAGGAGAAGAAGCAGATCCTCATTTCAGTCCTCGTCGACTTGTGTCCCGACGACAACGTGGACAAGCTCATCCCGCCCGTGGTCGATGTCATCTGGGAGCTCGTGAAGGCCGCCCTCGCTTCCAGCTGCTGCGAGCTGTGTCCCAAGGTCTGACGGTCATGTAGGCATCGGGATCAAGTGCCTGCCCAGCGTCACGGGCGTGCCGTGGTGAATCCTAACAGGGTCGCCGCTCGTGACCATCTGTGCGCGCGCTTTGGCCAGCTTCTCGCGGTCCAGGCGGTGCGCCCACAGCACCACGCCCGGTATAACTTGCTCGTTCGAACGCACTTTCTCCAGGGCCATGGTGATCTTGACCAGCAGCACGTCCGCCGCTAATCTAAAGCGCCTCTTCTTGGCCATCTCGACAGACAGTTCGTTCTTGACCATTTCAAAGAGGATCTCGCAGGAGAAGTGGCGCTCTGCTTTTTGGCCGAAATTGAAAAATGAGTTGGTGCCCGAAATGATGGCTACCAAAATCAGGCAGGTCACGCTGACCCAATCGTAGCCCGTCCGGCCTGCTTCGCACGCCTTGAAGCCGAAATTTCCCACGATAATCGAACAGATCGCCGGCACAATAGTGGCCAGCAAGCCAAACAGCAGAAAACGGTTGTAGTAGTAGTAGCCGGCCGAGTTGTTGAGGCGCGCGTGCAGGGCACACTCGTCCACCACACTGGCAAAATATTGCTCGTGCCTCGAAGACCACTTCTCTTCCTCTCGCTTGACGTCGCTGTCGTCCGAGTCATGATTCTCGCTCGACTGCGACCGCATCGCCAGGATTTTATCCTCGTCCATCTTTACTTTTGGTGGTGGGAGACTGCAAGATTTAAAAAAAATGTGCGATTGCTGGGCCGGCGGCCACTCTATCAGCAACCGGCTTTCGACAGCAGCATCTCCCAGTCCGCCCCATTCAAGTTCACCTTGTCCCTGGTGTCAGGATTGCACACCTGCAGGTGCAAGTAGTTCGTCAGCGTCGAAAACACCACGTACTGGTCGTGCCGGTCCTGCGCCGACGACTGGTAGCCCCCTGAACTCGCGAGGAAAGGAATGATCAGGCTGCCCGATTGCACTTTCGTGCCGCGCGAGACCGCGCCCGTCAGCGACACCTCCTCGTAGTTGCCGCCCGTCGAGTACTACGCCAAGCTGCTGCATTCCTTGATCTTGATGCCTAGCGAAGTCGGCAGGCCCAAGGCCACAACCTGTGGCAAGACGGTGGCCTGGCCCGGCGTTAGTGCAAAGAGCTCGTTCTGGGCTGAAGTCGGGAACCCTAGCACTGCGTGCGCGCTGTCGTCGCCGCTCTTGCTGTAGATGTTGAACTCTGCCGCCGCGGACAGCGTGAACTGCAGCTTGAGCTTGGTGTCGAGATAAACCACTCCGATCGACTGTCCTACCTGTACAAAGCCCTCGTTGATTAAAAGCGATTGCAGCGCGTCGGCCAAAGTCTCCCCTGTATAATTTTGCGACGGGATCGTGATCGTCACGTCGCCCGTGGCCGTCGAGTTCAAGTAGAGCTTGTTGTTCTTGGAGTTGATGTTATACGTCGCGTTCGGGATCGTGGCCCAGATGAGCTTGTAACTGCCTTGGATCGCTTCCGACAGCAACAGCCGGAACTCGGCCGGATCGCCTGAGCCTTGCATCCGGTCGCGGTCCTTGCTGCGGACCAGGATGTTCATCTCTGAAATGTTGCGCAGGCCGCTCATTTCTGGAAAAAAAAATTAAATGTTGTCACTAGTGTAGTGCAAGAGGAAAAAAATATGCTGACGCTCAGCGGCAACAAGCGCCTGCGCCTGGAGGATGTGGTCGAGACCAAACCGCTCCCCTCCATGGTCACGGCCTTTGGCGAACACAAGGTCGCGGAGTCTACCCCGTTAGTGCAGGAGACGTTCCCTTACACGGGCACCCTGAACTCGCGCAAGTTTGCGACCTCTGGCTCCGTGACCACCGCCGCCGGCCTGTTGTCGCTCAGCGGCGCCGCGCAGGCCGAGACGCTTCGTCGCTGCAAGTACCGCGCGGGGCAAGGGCTCGTCTGCCGCTTCACGGCGCTGTTCCCCGCCACGGCCAACGTGGCTAATTCGGCCATGGTTGGCCTAGGAGACGATAACAACGGCTTCTTCTTTGTGCAGGACCAGACACGAACCAACTTGCACCGCAACGCGACCGTCGACAGTGTCACCTACGTCGACCAGAAAGACTGGAACCTGAACAACTGCCTGGGCGGCGACGACTACATGGACCGCAAGGACTGGGCCAAGGGCAACATCTTTCAGATTCAGATGCAGTACCTAGGGTTTGGGGCCGTCACGTTCTCGGTCGAGAGGCAGTCGGACGGGGTGCTAGTCCCAGTGCACCGAATCCAGTACGCGGGCGCTAACACGACGCCTTCGCTCTCCAACGCCAGCTTGCCGTTCAGGCTCAAGACGACTGGCGCGGGAGGCCTGGTGCGCACTGCCAGTGTCGGCGTCCTGGTCGAAGGCCCCGTGAGACAGCTGGGCCTCAGCTTTGCGCGCACCAACGTGCAGACGATAGGCACGACCGAAAGTAACGTGCTGGTGATCCGCAACAAGAGCTTGATCGGCGCCCTCCCTAACAGCGACCTGCTGTTCCCGACCTTGTTGACTGCCACGGCAGTCTCGGGCACCAAGCCCGTGATCTTCCGAGTGCTCACGCAAGCCACGTTCGGCAGCGCGCCGACCTACGCGAACCACGACGCTGCCTCGAATACCGAATACTCCGCTTCGCTGGTCACGGTGTCTACTGGCAACGCAGTGGCCGCGTGCGTCGTGTCGGCCACGGGCTCGGCGTCTGCCAGCCTGGACCTAAGTCGGCTCAACATCGTTATCGGGCCGGGAGAAGTACTATGTATCGCGGCCAGCACTACTTCCGGGTCGGCGGATGTGCATATGAGCTTGTCTTGGTACGAGGACGTATGAAAAAAAATGAAAGTTCGTATTGTAATTAAAAACAAAAGAGAAGGAGAAAGAATGAAGATCGTGTCAATTGACCCGGGGCTGAGAAATCTTGGAGTGGTCGTGCTCGAAAAAGACAACCGCACCAACGCCATCACAGTCACGTATGCCAGTGTGCTGAGCATAGCCAGACAGGACGACACTGACTCGTTCAAAACAAAATCGCTGTCAGCGTGCCTACATGCAATCGAGGAAGTGCACAACGCCGACATCTGTGTCGTGGAAGACCAAGTGTTCGGGATGGCCAACACAAAGCCGTCAAACCTGCTCATTCAAGCGGCTGCCGGGGCAACGATGCTGGCACTCGGCGCCAAGGAGCTACTTTACTATCAGAGCTCATTCAAGTTTTCATGCTTTTTCTCGTTGACTCCAGTCATGTCCGGACGAGTCAAATGGAAGTACAAGGTACAATCCAAAGTGCTTTCATGCAATTTAATAGAATCGTTCAACGTTACTGGCGAGACTAAATGCCTCACAGAGTCAGATCATCTGAGCGATGCGTTCGGTCTCGCCTTCTGTGCGCTGGTCAGAGGGAACGTATCAATGCGGGGCGTCCAGCAGGGAGTGCCTCGCTCGCTGCCGATTGCTGTGCCTGTTGGGCTGCAGCGGAAGAAGGAGCGGCAGGAGCAGCCGCCTTGTGTTGGTTCCATTTCGAGCTGATGTACGCCATGCGCTCCTTGTGTGCCATCGCCTTGACCTCGGGCGTGGCCATCTGCTCCTTGAAAAAGGTGTTATACGCGGATGGCGCTCTTGGTTTGCATTCGGGCTTGGCGGGAGCAGCAGCGGTGGTAGCGTGTCCACAAGTCGCGCAGTTGGAAGACATCTCTAGTTTTTGCCTTTGTCCTTTGGTTAGATAAGGGCAATACAAGATTTATTTTTTTAGTCAATAAACTCGTTTTGCGTGAAATTTGGTGACCCGACAAATCTGTCCGTTTTCGCCAAATTTCACGGCTGCACTGGTGCAGCTGGATCTTTTTTTTGCCGTGTCCGGTGGCAGGGGTGGGCCGCCCGAGAAAATTCCCGGGAAAATCACAAAACGTCAGAAGTGGGGTTTCACGATTTCCCGCGAAATCATGAACTATCATTCTTAATAGTTCATGATTTTTTCCTTTTTCTGTCACACATCCGGACCGGCCGGTGCCGCCGCTTGTTCGTCCGGACACCTCACTGGAAGTACAGGATAATAACACACATGGCCACTCCGATCACTAAGACAGCGATGATTGCCGCTACGAGCAGGTCCATTTTTCACTTTTGCTCTCTTTAATAATTAGAATACACAATCTAAGAATTTTTTTAACCGAGGCCACCTCCAGGCTACCGTTGCTTTCGTGTAGGTACTTGAAGTACGCCGAATAGATCGTAATATCATACAATCCGTCTACCACGCCGCGTTTGGCCGACGTGGTGGCGGTGACAAGCATCTCTTCTTGGGCGTCGTAAGTAGCCGCGGATGTGTCGGGCGCCTGCTGGAACTTCAGCTTCAGCTGGTGGACGTCGCCACGGGACCAGAGCACGGGCTGGTCGTTCAGGTCCGTGACGGACGCGGTGTACTCCATCGCCGCACTGACCTCCCAGTCGACCGTGTTGGTCGCGCCAACTCGTGTGTTAGAGAACTTGATCTTGACCCCACACGCGCGCAGCCAGCTCGAGCTAGCCAGCAAGGTGTTGAGGTTCGTCAGCGCGGCCGTGGCGGGCGAAGTGTAGCGCCGGTCGGTAATTCGGGCAAAAGTGAGATCAGAGTCGATGTCGAGGACGGCCACCGTCACGCCCTTGAAGTCCACGGTCAGGCGGTTGGTGTCGTTCAGGGCAAACACTGCGGTGTTGGCGTACCAAGCCCCGTACTTGTACGTGACGGTCGCGGCGCGCGGCGCGGGGCCAGCGTTGATCACCAGGCGCTCGCGGTTGCCGACAAAGGTCTTGTAACCGTCCATAATGCCGTCTAACATGCCCTTGGGTTCGTTGCTGAACGGGATCAGGTACACGCCGTTGGACTTCAGGTAGGAGCTGCGCACTAGCTGGCCCATCGTCTCCTCGCGGAAAAAGCGCTCGTCGATCGGGGTGCCTTCGCCCATCTGCGATCTGCCGTGGACGTCTGAAATACACAGATGCAACATTATCACGCGCACACGCATATATATGCTTGCCTACCTTCTAAATCAATTGTCGTCGCGTCGCCCAACATGTCGTAGGTCATCAAGCGCCCCGTGTTGTCGTACGTGTACTGCGGGTAGTAGGTCGTGGCGTCTCCGTACGTGGTCTGGTCGCCTGATTTGCGAATGAAGACAAACAGCCCGCCGGAGTGGTGGGAGAATTGGTCCAAATCAATCGCCAAGCGGTCGGAGGGCTTGATGCGCTGGGCGTAGGCCGTGTACTGCACAAAGTCGATGTATTTTTGCTCGGCGACCTTGCCTTGCTTCAGCGGGCTCCTGCCCAGGCGCATCCCGTTCGGCAGCTGCGTGCAGCCCGTGATGAAGCGGATCTCGCTCAAGCTGGCAGTGCAAGGCACGGCGGGCGCGGACTGGCCGTTGACAGCCGACTGGGCCGCCACAAAGATCGAACCTCTGGGGTAAAATCGGATCTCGAGATCGCCACGCAGCGTGCTCAGGTCCAGGTCCATGCCGTTAAGCCAAGTGTGCAGCAGGGGCAAATAGAAGTACTGCTCGTCGTTGTTTTCCCACTGGCGGCCGCTGATCTTGCCCGTCTTGGGGTCCATGTTGACCATGTCAGCGATCTGGTCGATGGCCTCTTGCGACAGCGTATTTAGTATCAGGTGCATCATGTCGCCGTGGTACCTCGCGATTTCAGTGCCCGTCAGGCGGTCGATGTACTCGATGCGCTCGAACCACTGAGTGGTAGGCAAAACGCGCGAGTCGGTCGGCTGGCTGCCGCTGGTCGTGAACGTGATCTTAAATCGCAGGGTCGCATCGTGGATCGCGCCGGACTGGTTGTTCTCGAGGATAAAGCTAAAAAAAGCGGTGTTGCTCAGCGCCGAGGTCGCGGCGGCGGGCGCCATGACCGTCTGCGTCCAGCAAGGGCGGGCATTGATCGCGCGGGCGTGCTCGGGATCAATCACGATCTCCTGGCCGTTGCGCGCCCTCTTGCCGGTGGCGACTTTTTGCTGCGTGCTAGCAGGGGGCACGACGACGGTGGCGGAAGACATCGTCGTTGCAGTATAATATTAAGGACAAAGAAGATTTTTTTTTATTTTTTCAGGATCATCACGGCCCCGATCGCCGCGGCGCCGACCGCCAAAGGCAGCGCCATGGACTTGAGGCCGCCCTCGGCGTTATCGCCTAGCTGCTTGGTGGTGTCCATCGCGTCTTTCGGGATGTCGGTCACCTTGTCGATCTGCTTGCCAAAAAAGCCAGTGACTGACTTGAGAGTGCTGCCAAACTGCCGCAGCCCTTCGCGGGTCCGCTCCCTCCTCTCCGCCTTTCTGCGCCCTATGCGCTGTTCGGTGGCGGCGTGGGCGTCCTTGCGGGCGGCCTTCTTGGCCGTGTGCCGCTCGTGCCTTTCTCGCGTGCGCTTGCCCATCTTTCTTAATTAAACTTGATAAGTCACGAAAATTAAATTTTTCATTTTTATTTAAAAGACAATGACTTGGCAGATGCGTTCCATGACTTGCGCAATTTGTCCCAGGAACTGAGCGTCCTTGGCCAGACTTTGCTTGGCCAGAAATCTTTGCTGCAGCTGTTGCAGGGCGGCAGTCGGAGCACGAGTCTTGGCGGCCAGCTCAAACCAGATGCCAGCTTCGCTCTGGACGTACGCGGCGAGCTTGCCGTCCTTGTAGGCAGGCAAAAAGAACTTTTCAACGGTCGCAACTTGCTGTTCAAGACCTAAGTTCCACTGCATCCGCAGGTCCTTGCTCTCGCCTGCAGACAGCAGCCCCCAGTTGTCCAGCACAGTCTCCAGGTCCGCAAAGAGCTTCTGCAGCGCTTGGCGCTTGGTAAGGCCGCCGGAGGAGGTCATCGAGCGTCACGTAGTGTGTAGGCAGCGGCTTGTCGAGGTCGCACGAGATGGTTGGGCGCAAGAGCCGTTTGCAACAGGCGCGCACACAGCCGACCACGATGATAGCGGTTGTAACGATCAGAGCCCAGGCCAGCAGAGCTTCCTCTTCCACTGGCATTCTTCACTCTAGACTAGCTACACAAGATTCTTTTTTTAGAAGCGGTAGTGTCCTTGGCCCGCGGGGTTCAGGTAGCATTCGTAGAAGTACTGCGACAGCACTTCGCTCAGCGCGCCGATCAAGAACAACTGCTTGGCGGTGTCACCGTCGCCTACCAGGCCAAGCTGGCCCCTGCTCAGGAGGCGGGGCAACATGGCAAACAACAGGCCTCCTCCTGCCACGTGCAGGGCCAAGCTGGGGTAAGAGGCAAGCCTGCCCTCCTTGGTGCGGTTAAGGACTCTACTCTGAATCAGGTCAATAGCAGTGGCAATCAAGAAAGCCACGACCGCCAGGCCAGTGCTCTTGCTGACCTCAGTGGCCCCTATTACAGGGACAGACGAAAAGCTAAACATCGCGTTGCCCGGTATGACGACCGGGGCGGCCACATAGGCAAAAGCGGCCGCCGCGCTTGACCGGGCAAAGTTTTCAAGCGAAAACAGATCTCTCACGACCTCGGACATGCCTTTTTGGAGAGATGTTCAATTGGCGCACAACAAAATAAATTTTTTTTTTTTAATTTTAACTGCTCTTCTTCTGTTCTTCTGTGGGCGCGGGTGCGTCTAGATTTGTAGCCTGGCTAGCTCCTGGCTGTGCTACAAAGATCGTGTTCTTGGCATGAGTGATGGCGGCCGTTTGTGCCGTCAGCAGAGCTAGTTCAGTCATAGGGTCCAGGCGCTGCAGCCCGATGCCCGCGCGCAGCTTGGCCCGCTCGAGCAAGAAGCACCACCGGTCATTGGCAAAGCAGGCCTCGGTCGTGCCCGAGATTTGGTAACGCGATCGGTTCGCTACTAGGTTCTCGAGGCACACGAGCCCTTGCTTGAGCACGGCATCCGCCAGCTTGCCAGACAGCTCACCAGCACTTCCTCGACTTCGTCCAACAACAGCGGCAGCTTCTGCCTGGGCAGCATGCGCAGAGATTTTGGGTCGCAGTTGATGTGCGCCTTTTTGAGTTTGGGGCCGATCAGGGCGCTGCGGCCATCAGCGCACAAGAGCCTGTAGTTGGGGTCATCGCGCAGCACGGGGTCTTCTGGTCCCGCTGCAGACGATGGCGCTGTTCCCAGGCGCCGTGCCAGGCCGGCCGCGCTCGGGCCTGCTGTCCGGCGACGCTTGGTAGGAGGCGGAGCTGCTGCAGCCGCTTTAGCTTCGGCGACAGGCGGGAGTGGGTCGGTGGGTGGTTCGAGATTAGCAAACGGGTCTGTCATGCTTCCGTTTGCCCTTTATACTGCTAAGATTAAATTTTCTATATAATCATGCGCGCGTTTCCGGCCTCGTGGATGGTGGTCCAGCCGCGCACGGAAGCATTCTCGCGATCGAGGGTAGAAACTGCAGGGATAGCCGCCCATTGCTGGTCACGAAGCTTGGCCGATTGATATTGTTCCACGAAAGCCGCCACTTGCATACAGCCTTCCCACCGGTTGCCGTACGTACGCCTGAGCTCCGCAAGCCAAGGCAGCATGTTGGCGCCGTTTGCGCCCCAGTCTGCAGGCGGGTTGTCGCCGGCGGCGCAGTTCTTCTTGCGGAAATCTGCTCCATACACGTCCTGGATCTCCGCGGGTGTGCCGACGAGCAGGACCGCTCCCTTGTACCAAGGGGCCAGCGAGTTCTGCGACAGGGCTTGGGCCACCTTCTTCATTTTGCCGATGGTCGTGACCGGGTCCAGGTTGTTGCCGGCCGCCGACAGGGCCGAGTAGATGATCCAGCTGGTAGCGAGACTGTCGGTCTGGATAATTGGCCGGGTCTCGGTACCATGCTCGACTTGGTTGGCCTGGGCGGCCGACGACTTCTCTTCGCCGGTGTTAACTAGCGGCACGACAGGGCCTCGGTGTCCGCTCATTTGTTGATATAGTTAATCTGCCCGACAAGAAAAAAAAAATTAATTATTTGCCGCCGCCAAGCAGCTGCTGCTCGCAGCGGGCGGCTTGTTCAGGTGTTACTTCTAACAAGATGGTCGCATCGGCGATGGCCGGCTGCTTAAACACTTTCTCGATGGGCGCTTCGGCCACAGTAGTCTGAAAGACTTCGATGGCTCTTTTTTCGGCGTCCTCTTGCACTCGGCGTTTCTGTCCCGCGACGCGCGCCTGTTTTTCGTTGACTTTGCCCAAGGCCAGGGCCAAGGTCGGGTCGAAGAAGGCCAGGTGTTGCATTTTCTTTCCTTGTTTTTGCAGTCAGTCAGTTTATTTTTTTCAATGAGTGCCCTTGAACGCGTGCGCGATCTGTTCCGCGTCGAGGACGCCCTTGAGTTCGGTCAATGCCTCCCGTATTTCTTCATTGTCTTTTTGTTTGATAGCCAGCTCGAGTTTCTTGGCCCTCTGATGCTGGAATTCCGTGAGGTTGTTAGGCAAGGCACGCAAAATCCGGCGGTGGTCTCTGCGTGTAACTTAGCCACTTCATATTCATGTTTTTCGTCTTCGCACAGCTCTGTGGCCTGGTGCATCGCCACTGCCACGTCGATTGGGTCAGGGCTATATTCGTTGAGCGCTACTTGGAGCCGAGAGAAAGCAAGGTTGAGTGCCGGGCTGGGAACCAGAGCGCCTGCCGTGGGCTCGAGCAGTTTGTCTTTCCATTTGGTAAACGGGTCTGATCCGCCCATTATGGTAGAAAGAAACGAGCCAAAGTTGGTGTCCTTGGTAGCCTGGAGGAGAGTAGCAGCGTCGGCCCTGGTTTGTGGCGTAACGTACGGCGGCATGCTCTTGTGTGGCTTTGTTGTGGCCGCCGCGGGCTTCTTGGCAGCAGGGGACGGCTCGTCTTCTTCCTTGCCCTCTTCCACTTGACCATCCTCGCTCTCTTTCGGGCCTTCTTTCTTTGGCTCCTTGTCCTCCTCCTTCATCTCCGCTGCCTTTGGAGGCTCCTTGTCCTCCTCCTTCGTCTCCGCTGCCTTTGTCGGCGCTTCTTCGTCCTCCTTCATCTTCTCAGGTTCGTGCTCTTCCTCCTCGATCGCGCCCGATTCATCCTCCTCCTCTTCCATCTTCTCTGGCTCCCCCGCCTTCGGCCCTTCTTCCTTCTCCTCGGTCTTCTCCTTGTCATGTTCTGTGGTCTTCGGCCCCTCCTCCTTCTCCTTCGCTTCTGTGGCCTTCGGCTCCTCCTCCTTCTTTTTCTGTTCTATAGCCTTCGGTCCCTTCTCTTCTTCTGTCTTTGCGGGCACTGTCATTGCCGGCGCCGCCTCCGCCGGCTCCAGCAGCTGCATGGCCGCGCCGAGGCCAGGATTTGCGTAGTGCATGAGGCTGCGGGCCTTGGCAGAGACGGCCACGGGGCCCTGGTTTTCCGGCCGCTTGAGCCGCTTCGGCATGGGCGATTCATCCAGCCAGGCCGGCCTCTTCCGAGAACTGCCTGCTACTACCGGCCGGGCGCTGATCCACGGACAGCCAGGCGTAAACATCTTTCTTTTATTGGACAAGCCGAGAAAAAAAATTCACTTTATCTGTCATGCGCTAGCCCCTTGTCTATTATCTCTTTTCTGGCCTCCAGCTTGGCTTTCTTGCTTCTCATTTCCTTGGCATCATCTGTATCTCCCCAGGCGCCTCTTCGTCCTTGATGTCTTTCGTGAGCTTGGTTATCGCTTCGCCTAGCCTGTGTGACCAGGCCCTTAGTTTCTCTTCTTGTTTGGGAGTCTTGTTTGCTTGGTACGCCGCCACCTTGTCCTTCGCTTCCTGTGTTTTTTGGTCGACGACGACGCTGCTGCTGCTGCTGCTGCCATCGCCGCCGTTGAGTGATGCGTTTATTTTGGCCATGGCCGAGCTCAGTGCACCCGTGAGGCCGCTGCCTGCTGCTGTGGCGTCGGGCTTTTGTGTTTTGGCATCCGGCTTCTGTGTTTTTTTCAGTGTCGTGCCTGCTTTGATCTGAGACAACAGGTCTGGCTTGGCGCTGCTCTTTTTGTCCGTCTTTGTCGTCGTCGTGCACTACGACAGCCGCGCTGCTGTCAAACGACTGGAGCACCGGCGCGGCTGGAGGAGTCTTCGCGTCAGCGGCGGGCGCGGCGGCCGCCGAGTTCTTCTTGTCGTCGTCGTCGTGCACTATGACAGCCGCGCTGCTGTCAAACGACTGTAGCACCGGCGCGGCATGCGTGGCCTTCGCACCAGTGGCAGCTGCGGCAGTGGCAGCAGGCACGGTTGCTGGCGCGACCGCATCCAGCACGGCCGAGAGCTGCGGGTTGGCATATTTCATGATTTCCCTGGTCTTGGCCGCCATCTCGACCGACCCGCCGCCCACAAAGCCAGTGCGCTGCTTCTTGAAGGAAACAGGCGCATCGCTGGTAAAAGCGCGGCCGGCATGCCTCTTGCGCCAGGGCTTCATTTTGGGTCGAATCTTTTTATCAAACTGTCTGGCGGCGAAAATAAAAAAAACCTGCTACTTCTTCTTACTGACAACGGGTTTCTTCTTGGCCGGCTTCTTCTTGGCCTTGTTGAGCGCTGCCTTTACCGCGGCCTTCGCCGGTTCGGCTTGGTCGACTAGCAAGCGTGTCCTGTCACTCA
Source organism: Paulinella micropora (assembly GCA_019918135.1). Lineage (NCBI taxonomy): Eukaryota > Cercozoa > Imbricatea > Euglyphida > Paulinellidae > Paulinella > Paulinella micropora. The sequence goes on along the minus strand of WBZZ01003803.1, from coordinate 12,344 downwards.
AGACCAGTGGCATATCTTTTTTTTAATATTGGGGGAGAAGTTAAAAAAAAAAATGATGCAGCAGCAGCAGCCGGAAGGCCCGGTCGAACGGCTGCCGGAGCCGGAACAGCAGCTCGGCGAGAAGACAATCGAGGAAAAAATTTTGGACTATGTCGACAAGCAGAAAGACAAGGGCAAGAAGAAGAAGAAGAAGGAGCAGCAGCCGGCAGAGCAGCTGCAGCCGACCGAGTTCAAGCGGAACATCGAAGTCTTCTACCCGCGCGAAAAGGGAGCGGGGCAGCTGCTCGTGCTAGTCGGAAAATCGGAACGCGGCAAGACACATTTCCTGAAATGGCTTTTGTACAGCCTGTGCGCGCGCAAGAAAGACCCCTTCCAGTACGGCCTGGTCATGGTTCGCACCAAGTTCAAGAATAGTTTTTCTTTTCATTTTGCGAGCGAGCAGCACTGCAAGATCTACGAAGGTTTCAGGATGGACATCTTGCAGAACTACGTGGAAAACCTCAAGAAGCGCTATCTCGAGAACAAGTACCTGGAGCCGTCGTTCATTGTATTTGACGACCTGGTTGGCATCATCGACTCGACTGACCGCTGGATGCAGAACTTCTTCGGGACCTACCGACATTATGTAAAGTAATCGTAGCATCGCTTGCCTTGTAAAACAGTGCATGTGTTTGTCTGTCAGAATATCACGATCTTCATCGCGGTGCAGTACCTGACTGGGCGCAACTCCGTGAGCCCGTCACTCTCTTGCTGCCTCTACATGCATACGACAAAGATTGTGCTGTGATGTAGGATTATGCGCGAACAGACGTCACATTGCATCATGTTCAACTCGAAAGTGCAGCGGACCCTCACCAACTATGGGAAAACTACGGACAGCTCTTCCCGAAAAAGGAGTTCTTGGCTCACTTTGCCCAATGCACGGATGAGCGCAACGTGGGGACGCGGCACGCGGCGATGGTCTATCACGAGCACATCGACCGTCTCGAGTACAACTACAAGAGTTTTCTCGCTCCGCCGAGCCTCCCCGACGGCGAGGTGGTCTTGCGCGGACCCGACCCGCCCAAGCCGCCGAGCCGCGCTGACATTCAGAAGCAGGAGCGCCTCAAACAGCTGGCGTACCGCGCTCCGAGCTGGCTGCCGACTTCGCTCAAGGGCATGTCTCGCCAAGAGCGAGAAATGATGCAGCGCATGTTGTTTTACGGCGACCGCGCGAGACAGCGCCTGAGAAAGGACGGAAAGACCATGGCCCAGCGGGACAAGGAGATCCTTTAGAAGCTGGACCAGCAAACCCTGGACGCCGAAACGCTGGCAGCAGAGCGGTTTGCGCAGCAGAACCAGCTGCAAGCTGCACCGTTCAAGCCCAATTTCATGTACACGAACGCCGGCACCACGGTCAAGCCGCTCGCGCCCATCATAGGTGGCGGTCCACCCGCCAACGGTTACGACAGCTCTTCAAAAACAAAAGTTCTGGCCCTTATATATACATCGAAAGCCAAAAATGCTGCTGGCCGCGTTACCAGCTGATCTCCTGGTGGAAGTGCTTTCTTACCTCCGCGTCGGCGAAGTCGCGCACACGATCCGTCACCTCAAAACGCACACGAGCAGGTTCGCGCGCGGCCGGTGGAAGCGGCGCAAAGTGCAGAACGGCGAGCTGTCCGGCCTGCACAAGTTCCTGAACGCTACTTTTAATTACAGCACCAAGTCGCTGCCGCGATTAATCAACGCCGTGTCGCGCAAGAGCGAGCACATCTGCTTTACCTGCACCCAAAAGAGGACGGTCGAGGGCTACTGTGGCACCTGCTTCGTGTTCCACCACCGCGACCGGGTGATCACGCCCTTTGCCGCGTGCAGGCGCATGGGCCGCACGTCTTTCCCCGTGCCCAGGACGACACGAGACTCCATCGTGGCGTTAGCGTACGTACCGGCCTACCGCTTCCGGCTGGCGTACGAGGACGCGGGCTGGCCCGTGCTGCAAGTAGACAAGTGGACCAGTTATTTATGGTTGACGGGAGCAGAAGAGACTGCCGCCCGGTTCAAGCCCCGGTTCAACAGGGAGCTGTACATTACGGATTTTTAAATCTTCTTGATTTTTAATTAAAACGAAAAATGCTCTGCGACGCTCTCAAGTTCGTTTTCTTTTTCCCCGTCCTGCTCGTAAGTCAGAACAGGGGTCAGGAGCTTGAAAGGAGGCACTGCCTCTTCTTCGGCGTCAATTGCACTAACTGTCTCGTCCAGAGCAGGCTGGAGCATGCCTGTTATGTCTGGAGCGAACTGTCCAAGAACTGCAAATCCGTCGCGGATGCCCTCGAGATAGCTCACGGCAGTGGCGACGCTTGGTTCAAGGGGCTTGTTACTGACCCTGGGCTGTGTCCGCCGTGAGGGCCGCACGTTCCAGTCCGACGCAAACTGGCCCATGACCTCGACTGCTATTTCGGGCGAGCAGACCCACGTGCCGCAGCGCTGGCCGCGCTGTTTCGGGAATTTGCATCTCGAAATGTGACCGCTTGTTAGCCGGTAGGGGTGTAGCTGGAGGTGCCTGCGGATCCGTTCCGCGCAACGGCTAGGAGTCAAAAAAGGAAACGTTTTCCCGGCAAAATCAACGAGCGAAATTTTCCCGTCAGGTGCCACTCGGCACGGTTTGTCACAACTCATTTTAACTGTAATTAGCGGCACGGCCAAAACATTGCAAGGGCTTCGACCTTGCTCTGCTTTTTCACTTTCTGACTTTAATAAAAGTCAGATTATGAGCTTTTGATTCTAGCACAATTGTGTAAAGCGCGTGATCTGAGCGGCTGGTGTAGGATCAGCCGTATCAAGGGCCGTAGCGGCATGACTAGCGAAACGGTAAGAGGCTTTCACGGAAAAAATAGAATCGACAGTCCCGCGCCAAAAACCGGGCCGGCGCAGTTCTTGGGCATGGTGTTGCAAATTTGCCGCGAAAAATTCAACGGCTTGGCGGCGTATTTGTTCGGCTCTAGTCTCGCGGGGCAGCTGCGTGAGCCTAGGCGGGATTACGTATTTCAGGTCACCCAGGACCCGGGCATAGTCCGAGGCCAGCCTTTCGCCCTGTTGCACAATGGCCTGCACAATCTTAAGCAAGTCCGGCTCGTGCAGTGAGGGCACTGCCTTGCCCTCACTGCCTTGCTCATCACTTTCACCTTGTCGTAAAACATCTGCGTCTTGAGATTGCCGATCCCTTCTTCTTTGTTTTCGTACTCGAGCGTGTGCCCCAAAACCCGGCTGAAAAACACCGGCCGGGCCACGAGCGACTGGTTGCCGTAAAGTTCCCAGGCCACGTTGGCGTAGATGGCTCGCAGCAGGTGCGGGTAGCTGATGCGGAATTCGCTGTGGGCGCGCTCTTGGTAGAGGTGTGTCAGGTCTTCGAACGTGTTTTTGAAGCCCCCGCCTTTCATGGCCGCAGACACTTGGCTGTTAGGCATCACTTGGCTAGGCCGTTCGATGTTCTTCTTGTGGCCGGCGTTCACCAGGGACTTCATCCACGGCAGCGTGCTGACCTTCATCTTCTTGGCGGGCGGCATGGCAATGGGCTGGTTGTCCTCTTCGGCCAGGATCTCTGCTCGGTGCGTCGTCCAGCTCAGGTAATCTGACTTGGGCCTGTCGCCTTTAAGCAGCATGCTGGCATCAGGCGCCATTTTCGCTCGGTGCTTAAAGTGGTTCTCGGCGCCGTAGATCATGTGCCGGTAGATTCTCAGCACCCCGGCCGACGAGGCCGTGGGTAAGGCGATGGGCTTGTCGACATAGATAGAGTCCTGGTAATCGCTTTGCTCGTCCGGGTCCCGTCGGGGGTCCGCTCCTTTCTTCGCCGCCCGGTGCTGCAAGACGTGCTTTTTGCGGCCGATCTCCGTAAACGTTATATACTGGTCGTCCTCCACTGGCAAGAACTAGCTGAACTTCCACAGCTCGGCCATGCGACAGCCGAGGATAGACAGCAGCAGAAAGGACTGCAGGGCACACAGCGGGTGCCTCTCGCTAGGCGCAAACGGGCCGTCGTTGGTGCGCTTGGCCTCAGCCGACTCAAAGCAATCTGCCTCCGCGAGCATGGCCCGGTAGAGCTCGTCCAAGAACGCGCACCAGGGGTCCAAGTAGAGCACGTGCCTGTTCTTGAGGTTGGCCATGGTCGCTTTGCTGGTCTGTAGGGCCCCCCTGGCGTTCACGTCCCTGTCGCGGAAGTAGCTGCCTCCTTCCGTGAACCACCTGCGCACAAAGTCTTCTCGCCAGACACAGCGCGAGGGCTGTTTGGATTTGTCTTGTACTTCTTTCACCGAGGCCAAGATCAGCCACTCGACTACAAAGTCCGTGTAGTCTCTGCTGCGTGAACTCAGCCCTGGCCTGGCCGCGTCTACCATGTCGTTGATGAACGGCAGGAACTGCTCCACGTCTCGCCGCAGCCTCAGCAGAGTCGCGCAGAAGGCCAGCAGGCACGTAGGGAAAGGCCCTTCTGTCTTGGTCACGATCGATTTGATCCACCTGTCTTCGTCGCCGAACAGGACCTTGCGCAGCGTGGTGGTCTTGCGGCCTACCACGTCGGCGGAGCTGGCAGGGAAAAGCAGGCCGCCGCCCTCTTGCTCCACAATGATAAAGTTCAACTCCGAGGCCTTGTTTCTCTTGAGCAGCTTTGTTTTGTCCAGGCCGCTGTTCACGTACAGCAGGTGTGCAAACTGGTGGTCGTCGCTGTTTTCTTTAGTCAGGAATTCCGACCAGTGGCCTCGGCGTCCCGAGATGATCTTGGCAAGCACGGGCGAGGGCTCGTGGAGGGCAGGGTCCACGCCGCACGCACAAAGGTGCATGCGGTCGAGCACCTGGTCCCGGTAACGGTCCCGCAGCTCGGCGAGGCTGGCCACGAAATTTTCCCGCAAGTCTACCCATTCCGCGGCGCTCATCTTGGTCTTGAGCGGCAGTCGTTCCGGCCAGACCGGTACAGGCTTCTGGCCCGCGCGTATCTCTTTGAGCGTGGTGTTGTTAAAGGCGTCGATCACCTCCTGGGACTGCTTGGGGTCGATCGTCACGACCGGACGGTGATTGGGCTCCGCGCCAAGCCGGCCACTCGCGGCCCATTTTGCCATCTTCTTTTGTTTGATGACTATAGGGTACAAGATTTGTTTTTTCAGCAATAGCCACAACACCCGCTGCCAGCATCTTTCTCTTTTTTTTCTTTTTCTTTTTCTTCTTGGTGTGGGGGCCAGACAAAAGATGGCTCGCGAGCGGGCGCGCGAGGCCGCTGCCGTTCAGTGAACCAGCCAAGGCAATGAAAGGCCAGCCCTGTTCTTCGCACACGAGCGCGAACATCGCCGACTGACGATGGCGCGACTCGGCCTGTTTTAGTTCTGGCACCTGTGCCGCTAGCTCTTCTTCGTCCATCAGCAACAGGAAAGCACGGAGAAGAGTTTGATAATTGACAAAACACCTTCTCGCCCACGCGTACCTCTCTCTCAGCTTCTTTAGCACTCGGGGCCAGCAGGCGTCGACCTTTTTGAAGAGCCGTTCCAGCTCCTCCAGCGTCTGTTTGCTCGGTTCGCGCCGGCTCAGGCCATAGCCTAACAGGTGGCACAGTTGGCTGGCTCGGTCGGTAGTCAGAGGGCCTAGCTTCTCCCTGCGCCAGATGTACGCGAGGCGAGCGGGCGTCGGGTTCTGTGCCCTCCACTTGTGGGTCAGGCGCCGGGCCTGTGCTAACAAGGCCGGGCTGACACACGACGCAGATTGATTCACACCTCGCAGGTTGAAGGTCTCTCTTATTATCTGACGAAAGCGGCTCAGGCGAGTGTAGCCGACATGTCTGGGAGCGTGTTGCTCCCTTACCATATGCCCATTGACCAGCCAGCATTGTGAAGTGTACAGCTCGTGCTCTGTCTTGACCAGGCCACACTTGGAGCAGTACGTACCGTTGGTTGCTAAGCTAAACGTCCAGTTGTGTTCGCAGGACATACATGAAAAGTGACAGGCCAGCAGAGAAAAACTTACAGATTACAAATGTGGACGTTTAAGATTCAAGAGTTGAAGCAACCACGAAAATCAGAAAAGGGGCCAAGAAAGGCGCCCAAAAAAGATGGAGGGCACACCGAATCGTACAAGGGCAAGTGTCTGCACTGTTCCTACGGCTGTGCAAGGGACGACGGCAGATGGTACGGCTTGCCGATAGCCCACGCGAACGAAGAATTGTTCGTCTGGGGTCACTTTTGCTCTATGGGGTGTGCGGCCAAATTTGCGGAATATGGTATAGCCGAGACGCTGCGTTCGCGTGCAATGGACCTGCTACACAGCTTCCTAAGAGTCAATCTACACAAGCAGCTAGTGCAGCCGGCGCCGCCACGCCACGAGCTAGTAGACTATGGCGGACCGCTAGACATCTCGACTTTCAGGGCCGTGGGACGGGTTGTGAATTGGTACGTGCCAGTCCACCGCAAAGAAACACAAAAGAATTTTATTAGCAAGCTCGCTGGCCGCAAGTACACGCTAAGGAGGCTCAAGCGCCTGCCTGGGATTCGTCTCTCTTCCTCTTCGGGTTCTTCTTCTTGCGTTTAACCACCCTGCGCTGTTCACTCTCCTCGGCGGCGCTGTCGGTGGTCAGGGCGAGCGGCGCCAGCGTGGGCAGAGGGGGCGGCGATTCGGCGTCGGCCAGGATAGTGTACTTGAGCCACGGGCCGCCGTCCCGCTTGAAGACGAGGTGCAGCACGTTCGGGGCAGCGCCGACCAGCACCCGGCCAGTCTTCTTCTCCTGGAAAGCGCACGACTTGAGTATCTTCTTGAGGACTTCCAGGGCGTAGACACACTCGCCGGCTTCGGTAGGCGGGTGTGACAGGTCCGAGCGCAGCAGCGAGTCCTTGTCCTCCGCGAGCAGGGCGATGCCACCAAGCGAAGTGCGTGCCAGCCGACTTGCGTCCACCGCCCGTAAGGAGGATTCGGTACAGAGCCTGTCCCCTTCCACAAACAGCCGGCAGTGCGAATTGGATTTGGAATGATATCGGATCACGGCGTTCAGGGCGGGGCCAGACACTTCGACGAGTCGGTCGACGTTGGTCCACTCGGTCGTTGGCAGGAAGGCCGCCTCCTGGGACACGAGCAGCGAGGTCAGGTCAGAGTAGTGCTCGAACGATTTGGCCTCGTTGTAAAACTTGACACAGAGCTTGTTGTCGACCGCGACTGAAAGTTCCAAGACCATGCCCTCGCGGAAAGTAGAAAGCCAGCAGGACATCTCCTTGAGATCAACGCTGAACACGCACTTGGGGAACATCAGGTTGACATAATCACCATTGGCGCCCGAAAAGGGGACCACGAACTGCCCGACCAGCCCGTCGGCCGCGCTGCAGAGCACGAGCTTGTCGACCGTGGCCTCGATCCTCGCCTCCAGCAACAGCGGCGACAGCGAGTCGAGCGCCGTCTGAACGCAATCCCATGGGTCTTGGACCTCCAAAGAAAACGAGTCATCATTTTTTGAGACATTGCTCTGTTGCCACTTTTTTTCTCCTTTTAATTAAAACTTTTAAATTGCGAGATTCGAGATTTAAGATTTAAAAGCAGAAAAAAAAGAAAACACGTGCTGTCAAAATAAAAAAGAACCCACAAATCGAAATGTCTATCGTCACCTGACGACAACCAATCAAGCCTGACGCGTACGAAGAAGCACGTCATCTTTTCGAACTTATGCTACGACAAAAAGAGCCTGACGCTGGTTCTGCCCGCCATGCAGCTGGCCTTGGACCCGAGCACGTACGACGGCAACAAGTCGGCCAAGACCACCATCGACCTCGACTTCAAGCACGCGCAACAGTATGGCGCGGTGCTGCAGGCCTACCAGGTGGTGCGAGCGATCGACGATCGTGTGGCCGAGCTCGTGGTTGAGAACCGCGACAAGGTTGTGCCGACGATGAAAAGGGCCGGCCCGATGGCACGGAGCGACGAGCAGGTCAAGTGCTGCTACCAGCCCTGCACACGGCTGCGCACGTCGTAGAAATCGGATCGGGCCTGGGCACCGCGTCTGACCGTCACTGTCACGGGCGCCCGGTTCTTGGGCGGGGCCGACACCGCCACGCTACAAAAAGGAGACGTGGTGAAAACGGTGATTCAAGCCACAGCGCTGTGCAGCAAGGGCGAAAAAGTCACGCTCTCTTGGCGCGTGCTACATATCCGCAAGCAACACGAGGGCTTGGGCTACCCGGACCAGGACCTATCGGAAAAAGAAGCGTTTGGCGTCTCACTGTCCGGCGAAGAGAACGGCGAGGGAGGCCATTTGGCCACGGACTTGACCGTAGATCTGGTTTAATTCAAAAGATTCAAGCTACACAGACAGCACAGTCGGCCGGCTCCAGGGCCTTGCTAGCGGCCTGGGTTCTTACATAATAAGTCGTTTTTAAACCGAGCTGCCACGCGTAGAAATGACAGCTGCTGACTTTTCTTTCGTTAGGGTCGGTCATGTGTAAGTTGAGCGACTGCGAGCCACACACAAACGGCCCGCGGTCGGCCGCCAAGTGCAGCTGCAAGCGCAAGGGAATTTCCCACACGGTCTTGTAGATGTTTTTGATGTCTTGGGGTAGGTCGCATCTTTGCACGCTCCCGCCGTCGGCAATAATCTTATCGCGGAGCTGGTCGTTCCAGAGCCCGCGCTCTTCTAGCTCGTGCACCAGGTGTTTGTTCCACACGACGTGCTCGCCAGAGAGCACACGGCGCACAAAGACGTTCGAGTGAGGAGGCTCGAACGACTCGAAATTGCCCAGGATCTGAGCAGTCGTGGCAGTCGGCATGTAGGCTATTAGCTGTGAGTTTCGTAGCCCATACTTGGCGATACGCTGGCGGAGCGAGTCCCAGCGGTCGTCAGTCTGCTCCTTGCCGGGCCACAGATCGAACTGCAGGAGCCCTGGCTAGCAGGAGACCCGCCGAAACTCTTGTAAGCACCCTTCTCCTGCGCCAACTCGCAAGAGGCCCAGAGCGCCGCGTAGTACAGTTCATGCGCGATCTTGAAATTGAGCTTTTGTGCCTCTACAGAGTCGAACGGCATCTTCAGCAGAGCAAACACGTCGGCCAGGCCATTGACACCAAGGGCCACCGGGCGATGCAAGAGGTTGCTGCGTCTGGCCTCTCCGTAGGATATTCTGTAATGTCGATGACGGTGTCGAGGTTACGAACAGCGAACGCACGCACGATCGCAGCAGCTCGAAATCAAAGGACTTGCGGTCCTCCGACACGAACTTGGGCAGCGCGACAGAGGCCAAATTACACACACTGTGCTCGAGCGGCGAGCTGTATTGAACCACTTCTGCACACAAATTGCTGCAGCGAATCGTGCCCAAGGCTTTTTGATTTGATTTTGTATTCACCGCATCCTTGCACATAATGCAGGGAACGCCGCCCGACTCGATCTGTGCACGGCAGACGCGCTCCAGAGCTCGCGCGCTTTGACGGTGCGCCTCGCCAGGCCCAGCCTCTCGGCCCGCGTGTACTGGGACTCGAACTCCTTGCCGTAGAGGCGTCCAGGTCACCTACGCCCGTCTCGTCCGGGCAAAAAAGACTCCAGATTTCATCTCGTTCTACACGCTCCATAAACAGGTCACGACGTAAGTCCTAAAAACAGGTCTCGGGCTCGCAGTTCTTCAGAACCGAAGCTCTTTTTAAGTTCCAAAAACTCGAAGACGTCTGCGTGATGAATTGGCAGATAGACTGCTACAGCGCCCTTCCTCTTGCCTGCCTGGTTCGCGTAGCGAGCGGTCTCGTTTAAGACTTTGCACAAAGGAATCACACCGTCACTGTGCCCGCCCGTGCTGCGTATCAGGGAGCCCTTGGCTCTAACGCACCCGAGGTGAACTCCCAGCCCGCCCCTCCCTTGCTGATAAGAGCAACGTCTTTGATCGTGTCATAGATCTCGCTCAACGAGTCACCCTTGATAGGAAGCAGAAAGCAACTACTAAGCTGGCCCGCTCTTTCAGCCCACTATTAAAAAGAGTGGGTGACGCGTGGGTATAGTATGCCCGATGACATGAGGTCGTAGGTTTCTCGAATTCGTTTAAGTGGCTCTTTGGACTCGCGGCGGTGCAGGTGGACTGCCACACGAAGCCACATGTACTGGGCAGTTTCGCACGCGCGACCCTTGCTGTCTTTGAGCAAATAGGACTTAAGCAGCGTGAGTAGCCAAAGTAATCGTACGACAGGTCTCGCGGGCCTGGATCATGGCGTTGAGCTGCCCGCGTTCTGGTCTACAAAAATGCTGAAGCGGTTCCATCCCCACCTAAGCTTTTCCATGGCCGCGCTGAAGGTCGGGGGCACTGTTTTGTGTGATTGCTGGCGAGGAGACGACCACCCAGCTCCCGTACTGCGGGTGTTGAATCGCGAGCGCCGCACACGTTGACGCGGCCAGCGCGTCGAGTTCGCTCGTCGGCACTCCATCGTAGAGGCCCGCCACAACCTGTTGGGCGACAAGAACGGGGTCACAGGAACACAGATCTTTGGACAGGCTAGCAACTCGCGCCAGAATCTTATCGAGCGAAACGGCTTGCGGAGCTCCATTGCGTTTCGTGACCTGCATCGGCCTCTATACAGAGTCTGTTCCAGAACTTTTTTTTCCGTGTTCTGTCGCAACCCAAGCCCGAAGACAGCGTCGCCGCCAAAATTTCGCCGCGGCCGGTAGCGGCATAGGAGGCCCACAAGAGCCCGTGCGTTTTTCTGTGTTCTGCCCACCACGCCTCTCCGCCAAAAAAACCTGCCTGCTTATCGTCCAAGGCGCCGCTCAGCCAGACCGCCGCAACCCCCGCGGCCAGTGCTTGCATCCAGGGCTGTGGCTTGTAGATGGCCAAGCCGGCCACCGCTAGTCTAGCGGGCAGACACCCACCCCAAAAAAGGGCAGTATTATCCTTATTAGTCCGTGTGTCTGACATGTTAGCACAACAAGTCAAAAACAGTATACGCAAGAAAAAATGTGTCACAGTTCAACTCTCTATGGTCTCTTGTCAGGCGCGCGCCTGATTTTGCTTTATTAATTTTTTTGGGACATGAAAAAAGTTTACCAGAAAAATACATTTTATGACTATTTAAGTTTTCTGTTTCTTGCTTGGTCGGTCTAGATCCTTATCACCCGTCACGGCCTCGAAACTTAGCATTTCAGACAAAGGGGTCTTGCGGCCCTTGGGTCCAAGCCCCGTAAGCTTATGTTTTTCGTACAGGAACCCCTGGTGCGCTTCCACCTGGAAGTTCTTAAACAAGTCTCTGACGGTAGCAGGCTCGCAGCCTGCATTCTTGGTCAGTAGCTCGAACAGGATATTGGACGTGGAATCCCCCTCGACGTCGACGACTGGCGCCTCCACCGCTTCGTCGCCTTCCTCCGCGTGATTATCCTTCCTCACCAGCTTCATGTTACGGATGCCCGGTAGCTTGCAGCGCCCGCGTTTCTCGCTGTAGTGATCGCCACAATTCTCCTTGTTAGGCGTCATCCAGCACATTGACTCGGTACAGCCAAACTTCGGCCCACAGCGTTGGCCAGGCGTGTCCTTGTGCGCGCTGCAATACTTGCAGAAATTGCACTTCTTTTCGCCCCTGAACACCTCGTACCCTGCCCTGCGCAACGCGGTGTCTCCGATGTCGTCGAACTTGACGAAGAACGAGCGCTGGTCGTCTTTCAGGAACTTAACAAAGGCACTCTCGAACTTGTCCCACGGAGTGAAGTGGCCAGGCTTATTCAGCACTCGCCATTTACTGCTGCCTTCGTTGAGGAACTTGCTCAACAGGTTTGTCTGGCTCTGGATGTTCTTTTTGTTTTGACACAGTTCCTCGGGCGCAATGTGCAGCCAAAAATCGCAACGACCCTTCTCCTCCACCAAAACCCTGTATCGCTTGACGCATCGCAACAGGATGTACGGCAGTTCGTGCTCAATGATTTCTTCCGCTAGATGGGGCTTCTTCTCTTTCACTTCGGTGCGATAGAAGTGAATGTGGAATCGTTCACCTATCTGCCCTTGATTGTCCTTGTAATTCACCACATGGTTGCCAGCCCAGACCTGTGGCGTTGACCAGACGTGGTCTGTTATCCCCGCCAGGTACTTGCGCTCGACTGGCACCATCTCGCCCGAGACCATGCGCTGTATCAAGGACTGGTTCATCGCCTTCTCAAAGCCGGCCGGCATGTCGTCGATTACCAGGAGCTCCTTTAGGTACACTCCCTGCAAGCCGAACTTGCCTTCGGACGACAGTGCCAAAGCTCCCACCTTGTGGCTGGGTTTCATGGCCCTCAATACCTTGATCACGGTGCCCTTGCCCGTACGAGTATCGCCTACCATGTACAGCAAGCCCTGCCAGTCGTCGTAGGCGCAGACCGGGTACTGTACGCGGCCCAGGCTCACTTC
>WBZZ01003802.1:17500-59979 GCA_019918135.1 Paulinella micropora | reverse complement strand
GCTGCGAGAACAAGAACTTTACGTTCCAAATTTTGGAGTCTTGTCTCTAAGTTTTTCAACTCCTCCTTCTTCTCCTCCTGCTTCACCTCATTAACATTTTTATTATTCTGCGGTACTGGTGCGTTTACTATTTGAGCGACATTGTCTTGTGGTACTTGAGTACACACATTGTCGTTTTGCTCGCCACCCGCCGCGACCGTAGACATTGAGTCTGTTCGTGGTTGTTTGCTTGGCCGAGGCGATACGTCTGCCATTGGCCTCCTCGCCTCCATCGCAAGTCTCGCCTTCCTATTTGCATCAGTTATCATTGGTAACCGTGCTGTATGAACGGGTATGAGACTACCTTGGGGCTGCAGTCTCTGTGTACCCACATCTTTGTTTTCACATAGAGGAAGCGTTGGCCCAGTCTGCACAGCAGCATTAGAAAGCACTGTGACTTTAGGGTTAAACTTCACAGTCTTCTCCTTCCTCTCTTCTTCCCCCTCCAGTCATTCCACCACCTCGAAACGATTACCTTGAGTAGTGTCCGGGTAGGATGACGTATCGGTCTCCGAGGCAGTGTTGTAGGCCTGAGCTCGACCGAAATTCGGGTTGGAGCTTGCCCACGAGCCTCCTCCTCCTCTGGGTGGGGGGGCTGGAGCTCGAACAGCTCTCCCTCCATAAGGGGTATATCCCCGACCTCCTCCTCTTCCTCTCTGAGGGGTTCCCTGCCACCTCGAGGCTCCTCTCCATGTTCCTCGTCCTCGTCCTCCTCCTCCTCCTCCTCCTCGTCCTCCTGCTCCTGCTCCTCCTTCTCGTCCTCTTTGAGAGGCCTTTAAGTTCTTTTGTCTCTCCCTTTCCTCCTTCTTCTCCTTCATCCTCTTCATGTAGGTAATGATTGCCTCTCGTAACTCCTCATCATCACACATATTGGCATACCAACCTTCGTTCACAGCGGCAATCTGAAGCATATTGAAAAGGCCCGGTTCCTTGCCTTCCGTCCTGCTCAGAAAATCTGCCCTTGCTGTTGGGTTCTGCCTATCATGATTGAAAGAGCAGTCTCTGTTCTCCATATGTGCCTTACACTGCAAGCCCGCGAACCACCTCCAACATGCGGTCTTCAGGTCTGGCTCTCTCTGTCTCTTCCAACCGGCAACTCTGTTTGTGTACGTGGCTTGTGCGCCAACAGGTACACCGCCTGCCTGTGCCGTATGTGCCTCCGTGAGCGAGTCCATGTTTGAGCATGCACTCATCACTTCTTGAAACAGTGCTGACGGAGCAACGCTTTGAACCGTATTTTCGAACACGTGTGTCTCGAGGAAGTTCTTGGACTTCACTGAGCTAAACGTCGAGCATTGTTGTATGAGCTGAGTAAGCTTACTCGGGTTAACTGTGTGTAACGCCGAAAAGAAATAGAGGATGATCGACTTGCGGCCATAGAATAGCCCATAGGAGGAAACTACCTCCGTAAGGGTCGCCGCCAAGCCAACAGCACTCCTCAAACTCATCGCCACTGTCTCAAAGATTTCAAATCCTATGAGAGTACCAGTGCAGAGATGCTGGTATCCATGAGATTGAAAATATGAAATGAGTGTGGCCACCGCCAGTTCACACTGAGCGTCTAGGCCTGTTGCATTGTTTCTCTTAATCTCCTCATTCTTTCTCAAAAACTTGTACTGTGTCAGATCAAATCCCTCCGAGACTAGAGATTGGTCAAAAACAGTAGGCCTCGTATTCCTGCGTTTCATCGCAAGGAAAAGCCTTCATGCAGGCATTGATCTCTTTGAGCTTGCTCAAAAGCGAAGCATCAGAGTCTTTGTCTGAGCTCGTCTTGGCATATAGCATGAGACTTGCCACTCCTCCTTTCTTCCCCTTGAAGGCATTTATGATGTTCTGTCTGTCCTTCTTCTCCGTGTTTGTGACCACCACCGTAGTTGAGCCCGAGGGTGCAGGGGCTGGTGGGGCAGGAGCTGGTGGGGTCAAATATGTCGGAGGGTGTGTCTTTGCACCACTCACTTTTGCTTTCATTCTTTCCAGTCTCATCGTCTTCTCGAACTCCTCATTCTCTTTCGCCTTCTTCTTCTCAGATATCACCAGCTTTTGAGCATGAGTGATAAAGGCCACCAATTCAGAAGCAGATCTGAGAAAACTATATTTCTCCACATATTGGTCAACACCTGCTTTATTGGCGACCGGTGGTGCGTTACTAAGTGATTTAAGGACAGAGTGATCCTTGGTAGGAATCCATCTCTTCCATGCCTCCTTGTGCAGTAACGCACCCATCAACAGTCTGATCTTGGTCAGAACTCTGTCGGTCTTCTCTAACTCATCAATCACAGGATGAGTTTCTCCTGCTGCCTTAATGCTTTTTTCCATCTCTGCCTTCCCCTCCTCCAAGGCCTTTATTTCCATTGTAAAAAAATGAAATATACCACTCGAGTTTTTCGAACCCAGATTGGTCTTCATTTTTGTTACATCGACTGCCTCCTGACCAGTCGCGAGGAATCTGGCCGTTGCTCTTGGGTTTGTGTACTGGAGGTAACCCTCACATCGTGGGCCGTATGTACGTTCCCAAATCAGGGTTTGAGTGTACACCCCAAAGATAGCATCGAGTAATTCAAGGTGGGTGTGTGTCCCCAAACTTGATATGCTGTATCTTCTTTCTCTCTTCTGGATCAGAGACCAGTTTGCCGAGGAGCTGTGCTGTGTTTGATAATAGGATATAGACATCCTTTTTAGCACGACTTTTCTCTCTTCTTTGATCCTGAGGGATCCACACATAGGTATCCTTCTCTACCCCCATCTTGTTATCAAACTCTTTTTTAGTGAGGTCATAGTGGTCTTGCACCCACTGTTGTTCCTCCACTGTGATCTCCTCTCCATCACTATGAATCAAGTCGATCATTTTTCGTCCTCTCCTCCCGTGTAGGCAGGTGGTAACGGATTACCATATGCTCCTCCTCCTCCCGTCTCTTCTTGTTCAAATCCTCCTTCATCTTCGTCTCCTCCATATCTTCCTTCATCATCCCAGCCCTCTTCTACTCCTCCTCCTACTCCTTCATCTCCTCCTCCTTCATTCAATCCTCCTCCTCCTCCTTCATTCAATCCTCTTCCTCCTCCTCCTCCTCCTGCTTCTTCTTCTTCTCTTCTTTGATCTGCCTCCGAGAATTCACTCACTTCGGCGGTCTCTGTCGACATGATGTCGTAGTAGTGATCAACAGGAGGACAGTGTCAGCTCCTATGTTTGGTTTTTGTTCGTTTGTGTTCTGTTCCTCCTTCAGTCGATTGACTAGTGAAGAGAGAAACTAATAGAGAGGGTAGGATAAGATTCCCTGTCCTCTATGAAACACTGTTTGTATGTTTGTTTTTGTTTGAGAAAAATAGTCTTTGAGACTTTCTCCGATTTCTTGTTCTCCTTACTCAGATTACTTTCTCCTCCTTCTTTTCTATATTGTATCTAGTATGAGGCACTTGGACCTACACACAGATAGTAATAGAGAAGCTAGAAAAGCTCTCCTTGAGAAGTCGACAGTCGGTCGGATAGGTTCTCAGACCTACCTTTAGAAAACGATCAGAGATTTGCAAAAATACTCTGACGTATGTGTGAGATAATGCAGATAAATGCACAAACTAGAAGGGTAGAGTGTTGTGCTCCTGTCCCTATGCTTGTTTGTGTTTTGTGTGTGTTCCTTCACTCTTCTGTCCACCTCCTTCTTCTTGGTCTTGTGTGAGAACAGCAAGAACGACAGAGAGTTTGTATCTGATGTCTCCTTGTGAGCACACAGATACTGATTGGGCTAGAGGGTACGAGACACCTGCTTGAGACCAATCAAATTATTTGTTTTGTGAAAGAGTTATGAGGGAGCTGTGTTGGAGTATTTGTTTTCGTCTGACGTCCCCGTGTGAGACAGGTCAGTGAAAATTCACTCTGTTGCCTGTGTGGCAAAGCAGAAAGAAATCACCCTAGTGATGTGGACTCCAAATGTATTGCCCCCAACGATAGCTCGTAAAAAGTCGGTAATACAACCAAACACAGTCCTCAAGAATGAGAATGATGTCTCGTTATATTAGCTCAGTGAAGCCAAAAAGGAAAACGGCAACAGACCAGGAATAAAATGGCATCAGGTCCAATCCGGACAAATAATACTGAAAAACAAGCTGGTGCATCTGTCACCAGGAAAAGGTACTTTTTACCGGCTATCCGGGGGTTGATGCCTACAAATCTCCAGACCAAGGTTAACCGACAAACAGGAACGATCAGTATTGCCATTATTATATACCGGGTGGCCGGCATAATCCCTTCTCCCCCCCGAGCGCGCGAGGAGTCGAACTTACGCCCCCGCCGACCAATCTCGGGATAAAATGCAAATACGAACTTGAGTGACGGTCGACGCCGTACCCGTAATAACAAATTAAACAAAATTGTAGGTTGGACCAAACGCCAACATTTACATTCTGTAAAATTTTGGTTAATTTCCCGGCGTTACGCCCTTCGTCGCCTGTTGAATCGGTTTCCGCCATCTCATGCCTGAAAATGCATCCCCCTCCGTTGAGATCACAACTTGCCTTTTATCCTCCATTCCTTGTAACCGGCCCCTAGTCACTCAACGTCCCCCCGACCTAGTGTCGGTCTATACTATCCTGTGCGAGTCTTCCCTTCCCGCTTCCGTGACTCCGTTGAACCCGCCGATCCGATGCTTCCCAAGCCGCGCCGTCGTTCGATCGATATCCATATGTTGTTGCTGCTCCTCGTGCCCTGACGCAGCCGCCTTCTGGGTCACGCCGCCTCCAACGTGTTGAAGTCGCCCCCGTCTCTGTCACGCCGAATCCAACTTGTCGAAGCCGCCCCCGTCTCGGTCACGCTGAATCCCACTTGTCGAAGCCGCCCCCGTCTCGGTCACGCCGAATCCGCTTGTCGAAGCCGCCCCCGTCTCGGTCACGCCGAATCCCACTTCACACACCCGCTGCATATGCACCCCACCGCACCCTGCCTTCTCCTGCTCTGCGTTTGAAAGATGTAATCAATGTAAGAAATTCAAAATATCTATCCCAACATCTTATTCTCTCTCTCTCTCTCACTCACTCTCTCTCTCTCTCTCTCTATATATATATATATATATAACAATGATTTATTTCGACAGGGATGCAGAAATTTGGGGGGGGGGGTACACAATTTCCATTTGCCCACCCACTACTCCAACACCTTTCACGGATAATAGTAATAAGCCGAAGCCGCCCCCGTCTCGGTCACGCCGAATCCCACTTGCCGAAGCCGCCCCCGTCTCGGTCACGCCGAATCCCACTTGCCGAAGCCGCCCCCGTCTCGGTCACGCAGAAACCAACTTTAGCTCGAACTGATATTCTGGCTTTTAATAGCCTCATGATGCCCTCTCAGTGCGCTGTAGTCCCGGTCGCCCAGCCCAGAGGTAACGTAGGCAAGGAAAGGCTCCCCCGGACCTTTGCTACCCCCACCAAGGCCCCTCCGGCTCTGAAACGCCATGCTTGAAACGAACCTGAGGACTAATAACACGAATGATATACATACCCCCCCCCCTATCCATTCATCACTCCATCCCTTCTCCCCCCAAAAAGGTCAATGTCCCCCTTTTGCCCCCTTCGCAGCCCCCCCCCCCTGTGTGATATTCTCACTCTGGTGCCCCCCCATCACCCGAGTGTCAGAGTCGCCGCTTTCCCGTTGTCCCCTTTCTCTTTCTTCTCGTCATCTTTCTTCTTCATCTTTCTCGTTTCTGTCCCGCGCCCCCTCCCCTCTCACTATCCTATCCTCCGACTATACCATCCACCCCCGACTATCCTATCCATCCTATTGACTATCCCTATTTGTTATCCCCTGTCTTGCCCCCCTCGCTATTCTACCCCTCTCTATCTAAGCTGGATTAGTCAATATGCATTATTCCCGCGTTCAACCCGTATGTCCCTTGTATCCGCGGGAATAAGAAGAATATATAAAGTTCAATATCATCGCTCGTCACCGAGCGGAAAAAAATAAAGTCTTGTGTCAGTCCGCTTCCCAGTTTCCCCCATGAGCCTGTCAGGCATAAGACATGTATGTGATTCATTTCCGGATATATCCGCTATGCCCGATACGTCAGTTTGATATTTCCCTCATCACACTGTAAAGTCACATGATATTATATATTCCTATATCCGTGAGCCTGAAGGATATAATAATCTTCCCGTATTTGTATGCATAACCCGCGTCGTCACAATGTGTACCTTGTTGGTATAAAATGCATGTCGCATGCCCGTCACCGTACCTGTGAAAGTAAAAGTATACCGCTCCCCCTCCCTCATCTTCATTCATCTTCGAACTCGTAAGTCATTCATATCCTCATCACCCCCTTATAAAGTCCCGCAATTTATATATACCGTTATCACCCCCTCATATACCCGCAAGTCGTAGAAGCCAATATCACCCATTATATACCCGCAATTCGGTAGTACCGTCATCACCCCGTCATTTGCCCGCAGTTCGAATTCTTCTCATCTCGTCATCTCTCATCTTCTTTCTCATCTTTCATCTTTCTCCATTCCTATTCTATCCTCTCATTCGTCACCCATTCATCACCCCCTTCCTTGCTGTG
The DNA here is from genome assembly GCA_019918135.1 of Paulinella micropora. Taxonomy (NCBI): domain Eukaryota; phylum Cercozoa; class Imbricatea; order Euglyphida; family Paulinellidae; genus Paulinella; species Paulinella micropora. The sequence continues at coordinate 53,398 of WBZZ01003802.1, read as the reverse complement.
CCCGTCCTCTTGCCCATGTCATCCTACCACCCGTCGTAGGCCGCTTCTTGCCTCTTGATCCAACCGCTGCTGGTGGAGCGCCGATAATATCGAAAGGTAAGCCCTCCGCATATATCTCGTCCCACATCTGTGCCGGTATCCGCCTCTCCTCGGTGAGGTCGAACGGCACATTCAGCACCAACCGCTGTCTCGTTTGAATGGTGTATGGGATGTGATCCTCGTCGTCCAACTTGATGGTGGCATCCCACGTTTCGCGCTTCTTCCCCGCCTTTTCCAGAAAAACCGGATCAAACCGCCGCATCTTTTCCTCCGCTACCTCGTCACTACTCCTCCAGAACTGCATCACCGGCGTTATTCCCTTCCCCGCCTTATGTCGTGACGTGCCCCCATGACTTAAAACCCTCATGACATGAAAGTCGTCCAGTGTATCATCGCTTACCTCTTTTGCCGCCGGCATCATCAAGTAGAACTTGCCCGTCTTCCATTTGATCTTATCAATCTCCGCCGCTTTTTCTACCCGCAGGCCTCGCTTGTTCTCGATCCCCAGGTGCCCCTCCGGTGCCTCCGGCTTCGATGGCCCTCCTGTACCTTGTTTGTCTTGAACCCCTTGCGCCCCCACGCCTTTCTCCTCTGCTTCCCCCTCCCTACCTTGTATTCCTCCCTCTTCCCGTTTCTTGTCCTCCTCTCTCCGCTTTTCCTCATCCCGCTTTTGTTTCTGTGAAACCCTCTCATGTGAAGCCGTCTCCAATTCCTCTATCGCGTCTTGCAATCTTTTCTTCTCCTCCGCATCCTGTTCGAACGTCACCTCCTCCCTCAGCCTCGCAATCTCCTCCGCCCTCTGCGTCCGTGTCAACAACGGCCGTGGGTTTCCAAATTGATCCGCCGTCCGCTCCAAGGCATCCTGCTCCGTTTCGTAATCCAACAAGTAAGACGAGAACTTGAACAGTCGCCGAACGTGGACTATCTGTTCCTTTTTCGTCCGCTGGTGTCTGATCTTATAATTGTAGGCCGCGGTTTGTTTCATAATCTGATACGGACCCTGCCATTTCTCACAGAACTTTGTTGAGACCCCCACTGAAACGTTTGGGCAGTATAGCAGCACTGTATCCCCCTCCCGGAATTCCACGTGTTTATATTTCTGTTGGCCCTTCTCATCCTCCGTCCGCATTGCCGCCTCCCGATGCTTAGTCACAATTTGTTCCGCTTCTGCTAGGGCCCGTAATCTCACTGCCATCAGCTCCAACGGCTGATACAATGCCTTGTGTTGCATCACGTCCTGTGGTGTAGTTAAGACCTTGCCAAACACCATTTGATGTGGGCACAGTCTAGCCCTGCCCCCCAAAGACGAAGAACCCAGATTGTTTACCGCAAAAGTAAACGCTTGCAATGCCTCTGGCCATTTGGTTTGCCCGTTCTGACAATAGATCTTCAAGGACGCCTTCAGCGTACGATGCATCCTCTCTATCTTCCCGTTGGCCATAGGGCTGTATGCCGTAACATAATGCCATCTAAACCCGTAGTATGCACTGAGCTCGTTCGACACCCAATTGATAAAGGAGCTTCCTCTGTCCGATATGATCTTCCTAGGTACCCCGATTCGGCTGAATACGTTATCGATCAGTGCTTTGGCCGTCGTCTCCTTGGTGTCGTCAGCCGTGGCGACCGCAATCACGTAGTTAGAGGCCCGATCAATAATCGTGAGGATATACTTGTATCGACCCTCCCCCGCTTCCGGCAAAGGCCCGACGTAATCGATGTGAATCGTATAAATATATCCCGTGTTAATATGTCATACTGCCCCAGTTGTTCGCGTCGTAGACCGTCTTCGCCCTCTGGCATGGCCCACATCCCGAAATGAAACTCTTGATATCCTTATCCATCGTATCCCAATAGAATCGTCGAGTCATAGACCACCTCATCTTATCCAGCCCCGGGTGACTCTGTAAAGGGCAGTTGTGCGCCCCTATCAGAATCGCGTACCGTAACTCTGCCGGCACCCATACCACCCACCTTTCCGGATCGTCCTTGTTCTTGGCCCCGCTCCCGAAATACCAGATCAGCCCGTCCGAGTAAGTATATTTCTCCTTCCGCCACTTTATATCCCCATCCGCCGAAATCCCCGTCGGATTTTCCTGGTGTGCAATAAACCTCTTCCACTCCTCACTGTCTCTCGTGAGCTTGCGGAACATGTCCACCGATGCAAACTTGATCTCCGTCTTGTTTTCCCGCTCCAAAGATACCCGGCTTGGGTGTGTATCCCGCAGCATGAGTTCTGGCTTCGCCTCCGTTTGACCCGCTGCCGCTTCCGCCTCCGTCGGAATCACAATGTTCCCCACCATGGGCATGGTTCGCCACTGAAAAGGTTTCAAATCCCCCACCTCATCCTCCGTCTGCTCCCCTTGGACCGCCTCCTTCCATATTTCTTCCTCATATCCCTTTCGCGCATCTTCCAACCCGTGTTCCTCACAACAATCCACTGATCGTTCGTGAGCCGCCTCATAAAACCGCACATCCTCCCTCTGCGCCTCCTTCCTATTTCTATGCATTTCCGCTACCTACCTTCGTCACATAATCCATACCGTTGATGGGTTTCCAGTCGTCGAAATTTGCCCTCTGCTCCTCTTCTAAATGCATTTTGCCCAAGACCGTCAAGACCGCTGCTGCCGTTTTGAAGTGAAATCTAATTAAGTTCATGCCGCTTTTCTTCCCCGCATCGTATACCGGCCTCAATGCAAAAACGGAAGGGGTTTGCTGCTCCGCCCGCTCACCCTTATCGTCCGCGTTCGTCTCCGTCTCCGTCTCCTTTCCCTTCGCTCCTTTCTCCTCCGGCGCACCCCCAGCCCTTGACTGGTAGTCCGCACGATAGTTCTCTTTACCCGATATGATTCAATCGTGAAGTCATATTCGGATAACTCCAACTGCCATCTCGCCAATCTCCCCGTGTGATCCTGTGACATTAACCACTGCAAGGTTGTGATCCGACCGCACCGTTGTCCCCCCCGCCCCCCATAAATAGTCACGCAGTTTCTTGAAACCCCATACTATTGCCAATGCCTCCCTCTGCCGTGTGCAGTACTGTTGTTGCGCCCTCGTCATCCGCCGGCTCAAAAACATCACCGGCCGCAAGCGCCCCTCGTCGTCCCTTTGTTGTAGAACCCCCCCGATTGCGTATGCCGACGCATCCGTGTCGAGTACGAAACTCCGGTTAAAATTGGGAAGCTGCAATACCGTACCCCCTTCGCTCCACGGGTCCATCAGGATGTGATCCCTCAGTGTTTTTACCGCTTGTTTAACTGCCATTGGCCAATCACCCCCCGCACCACATTTGCCCTCTCTCATGAACAGCCGTATTGGTTCTGCAATTTTAGCGAACCCCGGTATGAATTCACTGTAGTATTGCGCCAGGGACACAAAAGAATGCAAGTCGGATTTCGTCGCCGGTATTAAGGGCATAGCCTTAAACCGCCTCCCGTTTCTTTCTCGCAATCGAACACGTCCCGTTCTCGATGTCGTACCCCAAATACTGTATCCGCTTCTGCAAGCAGTGGCACTTCTTAGTATTCAACCTGAACCCGAACGCCTTTACCCGTTTCATAATATCCCGCAAATGTTGTATGTGTTCCTCTACCGAGTTCGAGAAAATGACCACATCGTCCAAATACGCAAAGGCGTATCCCGTCGTATCCCCGTACTTCTCCGCAAATTTCGCGTCCCGGAAATTCGCACCCAACATCTTTGTCATCGCCTGCTGAAATATGCCCGGTGCCACCTTCAACCCCATCGGCAGAACCTTCCACACGTAGGTTGTCATCCCCACCATGAATGCCGTTAGGTAGCGGCTTTCCTCCGCTAACGGAATCTGCCAGAATCCGCTCTTTAAATCCAACGTCGAGTATATCTTCGCTTTCTGCAACACCTCTATTCCCCTCCTCATGTCTGGCACCGGCGTCTCTATCTTCTTGATGATTTCGTTTATCCTCCAATAGTTGATACACATCCGCAACGTTCCGTCTGGTTTCGGCGCCATGCGTACCGGAGACGCATACTCCGATAGCCGCGCCTCGATCAATCCCTTTTCCAAAAGTTCCGCCGTCATCTCCCTCGCAATCCGATCCTCATGATGGCTTAACCGCGAAGGCCGTCCTATCCCCGGTACCTCTTGCCCCATCTCTCGTTCGAAAACCGCCACGTGACTTGTCACCGATCCTCCCTCCAAAGGGCCGAAAACTTGGATGTTGTCTTCCATAACCCCCATAGCCGCAACCCTTTCCTCCGAAGTGCCTTCCCATGTCTCCGACTGTTCCTGTAACGCCTGTCTCGCCTTATCCGTCTCCTCCTTGATCTGCTCCTCTGTCGCTTGCCCCTGTATATCATCCACCGCTACCTCTGTTCCATCCCCGTCTAAACCCTCCCTCGACCGATATAAGGTTGGTGTCTTCCGCTCTTGATCCGCGAATCTTGCCAGTTGGTCTATAAGGTTGGTGTCTTCCGCTCTTGATCCGCGAATCTTGCCAGTTGGTCCATCATCATAGCATACTGAATGGCGTGTTCTGTGATATACCTCGGATATGTGCGTAAATGCCTCATCCCGAATGGAAGCCAGATCCCGATTCAGAAGTTCCTCTCGGTACCGCCTGGCTATCGTCCTCGAGCCGAGTTGGCAGGCCACTATCAACTTCTGTGTGCGACTCGGAATCGGTATCGGGTCCGCGATTAGAAAATCTTCCACATCGTACCACCACATCTCCGTTCTCCTTCCTACCGGAAACATAATCGTGAAATCCCGTGTGAAAGCCGATTTTTCAATGTCTTCTTGATCTGGGACACTGAATCCGCTACCTTGGGCTGGCTTCCCCACCGCTCCTGCAGGAAGTTCAGAATCTCCACCTTGGCCTGGCTAGGTTTGCCCGCATTGCATACTACATATTGTGCCATGGGCAACACCCGTGTATCCATTTCCTTATGTTGGTATCCCAAATCTCGCCCGTGTTTCGGAAAACCGTCGGAGGCCTCCTCCCTCTGTTTCCGGAAATACTCCAACCTCGTGTCGACCAGAGCGACGATTCTTGCCCTCGTCCACTCATCTTCTGACTCGCTCTCCTCTTCTTCCCCCTCGTGCTCTCCAACTGCAAAAACCTCCTGTTCCGCTGTCTTATTCTCCGCTCCCTTCTCAATCTCTACCCGTGCCGCCCTGAAATCGTTCGCCACCCATGCCCCCGGTATGTCTCCTTGTCCCTCCTCCGAGTCGTATTCCACCACTCGATATACCGGAGCGTTTTCCCCCCGTCCATACCGTACCTCTTCTCTGTGGCAGTCGATGTGAGTGTGCATACGCTTCAGCGCGTCAGAACTCCATAGGAGTCCCCTGTATATGCCGCAACGACCCAGAACCTGTGTGTATATGTATTCCCCCCCTCCAGATCAAACGCCAGCAGTATCGTGCCCGTCATCGTCGTTGTACCCGACACCCCCTTCACCCAACCCCGTATCGCCCGAAACCGCTCCTGGAACCATGGTTGCTACCCGTGCTTATCCAAGAAGTGTTTTCCGATGACGCTGATGGCCGCCATGGTATCGTTGCCGATGACCACCTCCCCTCCTAAACTCCTCAACTTGACCCGAGTATATGCCAGTGGGAGATTTGATCTTTTAATTTGACTAACCGACGGCGTCGCTCGCATCGCCTCATGCCTCTGACTCACGTTCCAGTGTGTCTCCAGCAATTGTCGTTCTCGCTCCCGTGCCCTCTCGCTCTCACTGTCTTCTCGTTTCTTTTCCTCTGCCACCCTCTCCCCCTCACTTCTCTCCCGCTCCCCCTCCAATCTCGCTCTCTCCTTGTTCTCACCCCCACTCTTCTCTCCCTCTTTGTACCCTTTTCCTTGTACCCCCGATCCGCTACATGCTTGCTCCTTTGCCTTCTGCTGTTTTGCATGTCGTTCTCCCTGTCTCTCGTCTCTCTCCTCTTCCCGCCCCCTCTTTTTGCCTATGTCAGATCCACGTATTCCCGTGTCTTCAAACTCCTCCCCATCTCGTCCCTTTCCGGGCTCCCGTATCCCGATCCGTCGCCCCGTCGCCGTTGTCGCCTCGCCTTCCGTTCCCCTGACATACGTCAAACCCCCATTCCCGTTCGTGATCCCCCCCTCACTCTTTCCTGGCTCACCTGCCGTGGAAACCCCCACGATCTTTACGTCATCGTCGCTGTTAGACCTGCGCGGACGCGCTTCCTCTTGCCGCGGGGGCCGCCTGTTCATATATACCATGAGTGCGGTCATGTTCCCGTTCCATCTCCTCTATTGTTTGTTCCGTACCCGCGATGAATCCCGCGCCCTCCGGCTGTCCCTGTCGCTCCTGTGTTCCCGCTCCAGCCCCTGCAATCAACCCCTGTCGATCCGGGTGCACATATGGCAAATGAGAGTGTGGTGTTCCGCTTGTACCCGCTGTGTCTTTCCCAACACCCCGCTTTCCATATATCAAGGGTTGTACCTGTTTGTCCATCCCCGGTCTAGGCGTCGCCGCATAATTACCCCGACTTCCTCGAAATCTTCCTCCTCGATACTCCTCGCGAAATCTACCCCGCGGTCCTGTCCCGCTGTTGTTGTCGTTCCTCCGATACCCGTCTCGCATTTCCTCCCGTCGCTCCCCATCCGTGTTTTTGGGTCGCATGTTGGCTGCCCGGTGGTAGTAACCCTTATCTTTTCGTGTCCATCCCTTCGCCTTGATGTTGACCTCGTTGAACTCCTTCAGCGCCGGGAGTTCTTCCGGTGGGAACATGTCCTCCAACCCTCCCAGTTGCCACATGCCGTGTCGTACCGCCTCTTTCAGCTCCCAATACGCCTCGTCTCTGTGTTGCTGCCTGCAAGTATCCAAGACTTAGTTGTCGTGCCTCATATTCATCCCGTGGCTCACTTTGCAATTCCCCTTGATTCCCAGCCAGTGCATAGCTATAGCCGTATAACACGAATCCTTATCCCAGTTCTTTGACCTGAATGCCCTCCCTGTGTATTTCGGGAAGCCTTCGATCAATTCCGAGTCCGGTGGGTACCGTGGCTGCCCCTTCAGTTCCGTGTTAGGTAAAGCCCTGTTATGGAATTCCGCGTCGAACTTCACCTTTTCCCCTCCGCGAGGCGTCCGATCCGCGTGGAACACTTGTGGCGCTCGCCGCTCCTGTCCCCTCTGGTACCCTCCATTTCCATAACTCGAGCCCCGTGGTCTATACCCCCCGTCGTGCCTTGGCGCCCGATCTCCTCCCCCTTGCGTGAACTGTCGTGGTCGTCCACCCCCCCGAAAGTTTCCGCTGCCTCCATAGTTGTACCTCGCCTGTGGCCACTTCGCGATCACCGCTGGCGATGTGATCACACGATCGATCAACGCTGGGTCTTCCTCATGTAGTACCCAGCTGACCGGATTGTAGGTGGTGTTCAATCCCTGCCACCGGGTTTTGCCCTCCGCCGTGATATCCGCCAACGCTACCACTTGTGCCGCGATCTCCGGAACCACCGCTTTCGTCTCTTTATCCTTCCATATCCCCGCCAGAACCATCGGGTATATCTCTTTCTTCTCGTGCAAAAGACTGAGCCCCGCAATACTGGCAAAGATGTCCCGTAATGCCGTCCTCTTCGTAACCAGAGCCTGTGCCGCGTCCTTCAGCGCCTCTATCTCGTCCCCCCTGTCCAGAAGTTGGTTAAACTGGTACACGTCGGCGAACACAAAATGAGCGACATCGACCACCGCCTTCTTGTTATTCGTCCCTCGCTCCCCGAACTCCTTCTTGAACCGCACCTCCCATACGTGCGTGTCAAGTAACCGCGTGTGTTCGTCTCCCGACCCCACCAAGTTGCCCAACAAGTAGCACACTTGGTCGTCCCCACACAGTGCCGCTTTAGCCTCACTCCGCAAAGCCACGATGAACTTACGTACCTTGTTCATGTACTCATACTCGTGTTGTTTGCTCGCAACAATTGGCCTATCCCCGTGTTCCTGCAGCAACTGCGACTTACGGAGCTGTCCAATGATTCTCTCGCGTTGTTCTTTCCCGTCGATCTTTGACTTGCTTGTGCCACGTCGCCTCCGCTTTTCCCCTTTTTCCCCTTCCCTCGACCTCGATCTGTATTCCGATTCCTCTGAATCCGAGCTCGCCGCTCGCTCCGACTGCCTCCCCTTCTTCTTCTTTTTCTTCCGCTTGTCCGGGGACGCTACTGTCGTTTCCGCTTCCGTCGCCGCCATCCGAATTCTGATCCACGTATACCAACCCCGCACACATCCGTTCAGGATGGACAAACCAAAGACCCATTGCCGCAGTTCCTTCCGCTTTGCCTCCTTTTCCGCATCCGTCGCCGCATCGTTCAACGCCGCTGCCTCTTCCAACAACTTGTACAGTGATGAATCCCTCTTCTCCATCTTTGCCCCCGCGTCAGTCGGCCCCGCCATATATTCCCGCATGGCGTCATACGCCTTTCCCGCCAACCCCCTAATGCTCCGTGCCCAAACCGTATGATAATTTTGTATCAAATCCGCCAGTTCCTCCGCCGGGTTCCTGGAGAACGCCGCGTCCCATCTCGTTATCGCATCCGCCATCTTTGCAGCCGCTTGTTGCAACTCCCGTCTCTGCGCTCCCGCTGCCATACACAACGACTTATGTCCCCGTTTGATATATATACCCCCTCCTCCAACATCCGATTCATCACGAAATTGGGCAGCTTCGTTCTACTCACTTTGTCCCGGTAAAACCCAACCCCTACGTACAGCGCTTCCGCCAAATGGATCAGTTCCACCATCATCATCCCCGGTCTGTATGAAGGTTTCCCTTGTGCCACGTCCACGTCGGCCACTGTTCCACCTCGCTGTACATGCCCCCTTCATCCTTCCTTTTTGTCCACAACTTGTAGTTTTTCGTCGACAACTGCCTGTATATCTCCGGTGCCATCTCCGGAGTACGTTGTATCAGGTCGTTGAAGACTTGTGACATAGTTGGTGGATTCCTCGCCCACGTCGGATCCGATGCCGCCGGCAGTGCCTCCGCCTTAGCCCTCCGTGTACCGCATTGGGTCCTCCCGTCGGCTCGCCGGTGTAAACGGTATCGTGCGAATGGTCGCTCCTGTCCACCCCACGTCCTCGTCGTCTCTGGAATCCGGTACCACAGGTTGTGCCTCCATCTCGAACTAAAGTATAAAGTATATTATAATTGAAACCGTGATCCCCATATATACATGTTCCCGTGGAAGTATTATATCTGCCCACTTTACATCCTCCCCTGACCCCAAAGTCCGTGTTTCCCGTTCCTGTATTGTTCCACCGTTATACCCCCGTTTGTTTCCCTTTTTGTTTTGTTTTCTGTGAGGTCAACCTTATCTGTATTTATACTCTGTCCCTTTTCCCTTCCCCTCCGCTTCTCTATATCTCTTCCCGCATACATTCGTCCCACATCTCCTTAGAGAGCCTTGCATCCACTCCACTACTTGCGCTCCCGTCTCCAGCTTCTCGATCCCCTCGTCCTTCCTCGATACCCCTTCCGTCTTCTCTACCTCCCTGTCAGATGCCTCACCCGTCTCCAGTCTCCCGATCCACTCCTCATTCCTTGGTTCCTCCTCCGTCCCCTCTATCTCCCTGTCAGACGCCTCATCCTGATCGTTCACTGCGTTATTCCGTTCCTTCTCCTCCCGTCTCTGTTGCTCCCGCTCTCGTTCTAAGTCTTAATCCATGCCCGTGTTTCGTGACTTTCCCAATCCTTGTCCGGTGTGGTTTTCTCCACCCTTTCTATGATACTCCTGATCCGTAGCGGTCCCACAAACATCCTCCAGCTGTCCTCCCCCCGATCCTTCAAAACCTTCACCCACTTCGTCGCGTGTTCCACCTTTCCTTTTGCACATGCCCATGCCGTATGAATCCTCTCCGCCATCCATTTTCCCTGTACTTTGGTCAACACAGCCATGAAACTGTATTGGTACTGCTCCTCCTCTGGCATGGCAAACACCCTCCACAAACCCTCGTCGTTGTTATACCAACGATATTGTAATTCCCATATTGCTCTAATCCCCATCCACCTCGCGTCCTTCCGAACCGATCCGTCTCCATAATCGCTCCCACCCGTTCACCCCACTGATATCCCATTTCTTCTGCAAACCGTTGAGCCTCCTCATCCATCTTATATTCCACTCCCCCTATCTGTCCCAACTTCTTTTCCTCGTCCGGTATCCCCTTTCTTATTTCCCGTTTGCTCATCCGATGCCGTACTCTGTCCTAAAGAAGTGACAGGAGGTACTATGTCTTGTGTCTGCCGCCGATCCCTCCTCCTTCTCTTCCTTCTCCTCTCCTCCTTCCTATCCTCCTCTTCCATCATTGCCCGTTCTTTGTCCCTCCGATACGCCTCCCACTCTACCATCGCCCTAACATAGGCCTCCTCTGCCTGGCTTAGATCCCTTGTCTCGTGAAAATGTATTGCAGTATGAGGAATCTCGTTCTGAACCCGCTCCCGCGTTATAAGATATTCCTCCCGCTTAGATACCCAAAACGACAACATGTCCCCGTCCCTAGAGTCCTCCTTCTCCTCTGTTTCCTCACTCGTCGCTCCGCCTTCTTCGTCCTCTTCCTCCAATGCCTCCTTCGTTTCTTTACTCCCCTTCTCCATACCTAGCATAGTAGGTACCCACGTATGTCCCTCCATGTATTTATCTTCTCCTCTGTCTCTTCCGAGCTCTCGCCACCTCCGCCTCATCCAATTCAAAACCCAAACTGTCGAGTATCAACATATCCTGCTCGAATTGGGTCTTCAAGAACTTTTTACGCCGCTGACGAGCCATGTCTTCCAAAGTTGCGAAACACTCGCACTCACTGTCCACCTCCGCCCTTAGTTCCGTCAATCTCTCCGCACTTGCTTCCCCTCCCGCCTCCAAAGCCACGACTTCCTTCCTCTTCTTCTCGTAACTCTTCCACCTCCGAACTACTTTTTCATATATCTCTCGCAACTTGTATTTCCCCTGCTCCAAATATCTCCGCATCCGGGACCCCCTCCTCGTCGGTAAATGCTTTTTCCCAATAACTCGTCTCCTCATCTTCTTCCACTCCTTCAACCATTCTCCTCCATCTCACCTCGGCCACTTTCCTCTCCCTTAACGAACACAGTGTCTCGAACCCCTTCCACACCTCCACCTGTTGCTTGTGGTTCTTGGACCAGACCAACGCTTGTCGTGATCCCGGCTTCCGAGTGGCGAGGTTTTCCGCCGTCTTCGCCGAATCCTTCAGTCGATCACGAACCCCATACACATCCCTATCAATCCTGCACTCCTGCATCCCATAGTGTATCGTCGTTTATGTCCTCCTCCGATATGCCCCTATTTTTGGCCTCCCGCATTGGTTCTGCCTCAACCTCCACCTTCCGTTCTTCTCTCCTCCTCCCTTCGTCTTGTTCGTTCGTGGCCATAAGCGTTTCACACCTAAAGTAGGGAGAGGCGTGTATGAACCTCCTCTTCGGTCTCCTACTCCCCCTTTCTGGCCTTTTTGTTAGGCTGTTCCTCGAGTACTCGTCCTCTCTTCCTTTTCTTGTTTTCCCCGCTCCTCATCCCTCCTGGGCTCCTCGTATTCCCGTCTTTCCCGTTTGAGAAACTTCAAAGATTCCTTGAATTCAAGCCGGTTTTCCTTCGCCTCTTGGTTCCACACGTATCGTGCCCGTCTCATCTCAGCCAGCATCAAGGCCGATATTTTCGCCTTTTCTGCCTTGATCATTGCCTCCCGTCTCCTTTCGAGCTCGTGAGGACAGGCCTCCCTCTTCCTTTCCCATTCTAACATTTGTTCCCGCAAGGTTCCATATTCCCTGTCGCTACCACCTCCTTGTATACATCCTTGCCTATTCGTATCTCCCCTTCCATCCACATCCCCCTCTCTCCCTCTTCGTTCTCCTCCTCCCACTTCTCACGCCAGAAATCCTCTAAACCCCGTATGTCCGCCTTCTTCTCCGCCTTGTCAGACTTCTTGTTTTCCATCGTGCACCTAAAGTAGGGCAAAAAGGTCCCATCATCTGCTTACTTCAAGTTCCCCCCCCAATCTGCCCGTTCCAAAATCTCTATTTCCACGTCCTTTCAAGTTCCTCAAATATCCCTCTGCATACTTCTACCCCGTGTCTATACTTCCCTTCCACATAGGCCGTCTAAATTCGTGATATGGCCAAACCAGCAATAGTTCACCACTTGGAAAAGCCCGCAAAAAGCCCCAAAAATTCCCCCTGCGAGTTGGCGTGTCCTCAGCGCTGGTTGTCCGCTATACCCGCTGCTTTTGTTGTCCTCTTTTTGTGCCATGATGGCGTCCACTTATCCCCGTCCAAAACCCCTCTTAAACTGTGGATTTCACGTTCTTTTCAAGTTCCCCTTGCAGATCCCGACCCCCTTTCATACTCCCTTGAGTGGGGACCCGCCTGCTTCCTTCATCTTCGCGAACAAGCGTCCTTCTTGACCCCCCTTGACCTACCGGCATGTCCCATCCCCAAACCGTGTTCATATCGCCCCTCCTTCCCTGCCAATTCCGACAAATTCGTTCCCCTTTCCTTCCGCTTGCGAACCCCCTTGTCCTTCACCTTCCCCAGCCCCGAAAACGTCTCCCCTCCACAAAACCGTCCGTGTCTGTGTCAGTTTCTGTATCTTCCAACCCCAAGTTCTCATGTCCTATGTAGCCTCAGCCTCACCAAAATTCATCAAAAACACTATAAAGCATCAGCCCAGGATGAAGCAAACGCAAATCATATATATCCGAGTGGTTTCCCCATATATTTGCCAAGATTTGTGAGGAGGGAGTGTCCCTGACTCACAGCAATGCATCACAGCAACCTTTGTCCCATCTCTAAACATACCGAAAACGGCATGCTCTTTCTGTAAAACCATCCCCCATAATCCTCTTTACATGCCCCTGTATCCAGAAACCCACGTCCGACACTCACACCACATGAAACCCACATCTGTTCACCCTGAGCTGCAAGCTGTCAGACCCAAAAACGCCTGTCTGTCAGCAACCCAAGTCCCACTCACAAACAGCTCATGAATAGTCCTGCAACTCAAGAAAAGCATTGCCCCTACCTGTTTGCCTGCCCCTAGACCCAAACCACCTCAAGCAAAAGTATATATCCCCACGAAGCGCATCAGTAAAATTCCCCTCCCCCCCATTTTTCTCTCGAAGTCTCTTTTCCGCAGAAAATTTCCGAGAAACCGAGGAAAATTTCCATACCCCGTTTATTGTATTAGCGACTCCAGATTTTAATCTCCTCCCCCTTGCGTGAACTGTCGTGGTCGTCCACCCCCCCCGAAAGTTTCCGCTGCCTCCATAGTTGTACCTCGCCTGTGGCCACTTCGCGATCACCGCTGGCGATGTGATCACACGATCGATCAACGCTGGGTCTTCCTCATGTAGTACCCAGCTGACCGGATTGTAGGTGGTGTTCAATCCCTGCCATCGGGTTTTGCCCTCCACCGTGATATCCGCCAACGCTACCACTTGTGCCGCGATCTCCGGAACCACCGCTTTCGTCTCTTTATCCTTCCATATCCCCGCCAGAACCATCGGGTATATCTCTTTCTTCTCGTGCAAAAGACTGAGCCCCGCAATACTGGCAAAGATGTCCCGTAATGCCGTCCTCTTCGTAACCAGAGCCTGTGCCGCGTCCTTCAGCGCCTCTATCTCGTCCCCCCTGTCCAGAAGTTGGTTAAACTGGTACACGTCGGCGAACACAAAATGAGCGACATCGACCACCGCCTTCTTGTTATTCGTCCCTCGCTCCCCGAACTCCTTCTTGAACCGCTCCTCCCATACGTGCGTGTCAAGTAACCGCGTGTGTTCGTCTCCCGACCCCACCAAGTTGCCCAACAAGTAGCACACTTGGTCGTCCCCACACAGTGCCGCTTTAGCCTCACTCCGCAAAGCCACGTTGAACTTACGTACCTTGTTCATGTACTCATAATCGTGTTGTTTGCTCGCAACAATTGGCCTATCCCCGTGTTCCTGCAGCAACTGCGACTTACGGAGCTGTCCAAGGATTCTCTCGCGTTGTTCTTTCCCGTCGATCTTTGATTTGCTTGTGCCACGTCGCCTCCGCTTTTCCCCTTTTTCCCCTTCCCTCGACCTCGAATCTCCAGACCAAGGTTAACCGACAGACCGGAACGATCAGTATTGCCATTATATACCGGGTGGGCCGGCATAATAACTTAGGTATATATCTTACGCATTTTCAGTTGACATTGGCATTATTGACTGTCCGGCCTATTGACAAATCAACTACCTAAGTAACGGTGAATTAAATTGAAATAGTAATGACCAACGCTCCCCCTTAGTTATTTGTCAATATTATAACTATCGTCTTAAGTGTCTTATAGTTCTGAAGCAAATGACAAATTTGCAAGCGCTTCCCGTAAGGGGTATCAAAAGTCACTAAAAACTATATATATAAAAACGTTAGGGGTGTGAGGAAACAAGTGAAAAGAAAGGAAAGCGAGCTGTATGCGATAAAGTAAGACCGTCCTACGTTTTTGTCCACTTGGCACCAGAAAAGTCAGGAATTCTTGCCACCGGCCACCGCGTGGCCTGAGGGCTAATCAACCTCTCCGCTTAGCTCATCGCATCTGTGTCCATAACCGTCCGCTTCGCCTTCTTCGACTTCCCATTGTTCAAGTTCCGTATCGTCGCCCTGATCTTCATCCTTCTCCCGAAGCTGTTCTATATCCTGTCTCGGATATCTTCCATGTTTTAGCCTCAAAAACTCCGCTCGATTAATTCCCCATTCAGTGTGCTGGTCTATGACCCGATCCCAGGGTACGGAGTCCAGCTAAGACATTGATGGAAGATTCCACAGCTTCCAGTCCGGCATCGACAATACTAAACAACTCACACAAAACGAAAACAAAAACACAAAACATAGGAGAAACACCCATAGTCATTCCGGTTCACCCGGAATGATAACCGTAAATTTGTTGAGCAAATAAGTAAACTGCTCGCGCGGTAACGGTTTAGTGAGTAAATCTCCTATCTGCTTGTTAGTTCCTACCTTTATGAACTTTATCTCTCCATCTCTCTGAAGGTGATGAATGAAGTGTAATTCGAGAGGCAAATGTTTGGTGCGAGGTCCGGATAATCCTCTCTCAACCGCGAGAATTGTTTGCGAATTATCCTCGAAAATTTCTACTGCACCTTTTTGCGGAATTCCGAGTTCCTGTCTGACATGCCCTATTGCTAGTCCTTCTCTTATGCATTCAGCAGCTGCGTAAATTTCCGCGTCATTTGAACTAAGTGCTATCCTACTATGTCTTTTTGAAAGCCAACCTATTGGGTCTCCTCCCCACAAGATTATAAAACCTGTGCGAGACTTACCCGTCTTCAAACAGACTTTGTGAGCGGCATCGGGCCACAAAGTGATCTTAGGGTAGGACATACCCTCTTGAACGGATTTTGCCCCGTTAAAAGCTATACCGCGAAAAGACTTGATTAAATAGCGTATGATTCTGCCTAACATAGCGTAAGTTAGTCCCTTGTCTATGGTTTGCATGACGCTTGCAGCGTTAAGAGCTTGCTCGATATCTGGTCTTGTCATTTTGGCTAAATAAAGCAAACTGCCTACTATACTCGGAATAGACATTTTACGCAAAGCTGCATCTTCCGACATTGCTTCCGGTGTTTGGTCTACCGCTGGGGTACTGACCGGACGAGAATTTGCGTATCCTGTCTGACGTAAAATTTGCAATTGGTACTTTCTTTGGTGCAAAAGGATTCTGCCTTTCTCATGCACTATCTCTATCCCTTTGAACTCTTTTGCGACTCCTAACCTTTTGAGTGGGTAGTACCGTTCTAACGCAGACGCGAATTTTTCATAAGCTTCTTTGTTAGGTGCGGAAAACATTAAATCATCCACGTGAAATACTCCCATTATCGCTTCTCTTATAGGCTTGTCTTTCTCTACGAACATGCATAAGCCGGAGTCTAACAACCTAAATCCTAGCTTTACTAACTTAGGGGCAAGTATGTCATACCACCGTCTACCTGCCTGAGGCGTACCATATAACGCTCCATCAACATGCAATATCATCCCCTCTTTGCCCTCTCTATCCATTGCTTCAGGTGGGTAGGCAAATACGGATCTTGCATGCGGGCATTTAAGTAAGAATTTTTGAAATCAATTCCGTAAAGCATATTACCATGCCAGGCAGTTACTTTGGCAAGCATGAGCAGTGAGCGATGTGAGGCACAAGGGACAAACAACTGGTCTGGGCTGAAACTAACTCCTGGCTCTAACATGTCTCCTCTTAAAGCTAATCTAGACTTAACAAACTTCCTTCCGTTCTCGTCTATCTTCACTTTGTGAACCCATGTGAGCCTAACTATCTTGCTAACACCAGCCTTGTTGGCTTCGCTAAAGTTAACCCAAGTGTATGTCTTAAAGTCCTTAAGAGACTGAATCTCTTTCTTCATGCCCTCTAACAACTCTTTCGCTGTCAATCCCTGCTCAGCATCTCTTTAGGCACACGAATGTTAAAATAAAGCAAAAGTTCATTTGGTTCATTCATGCATCTGTCATAACATAACATAGCACTCTCCAACTCTCCAGCAGGCAATACGGACTCCCCTCACTTACCTTGTACTTATTGATCTCAGAATCTAGCATCTTTTCTTGTCTGTCCTCAAATTAAACAAAGTGAGATGGCTTAGTTGTTTTCTGACTTTTAACCTCTCTTTGGGGGCACACTTCTGCTTCACTATGCATGTGCGGACTTTACTCTCCCAGCCCTCTCCGTATGTCTTCTCTGCCCACTCGTCTCCCCACTCTCTTGCAAGAACTCTCACTCTCACTTCCTCTAGTTCCTGAACCTCAAATACTTTTTCTTTTCGTTTTAGCTCACTATGCAGTCGTGATGGTGGTTGTTGTGCTTGTGGTGGTTGTTGTTGTGCCTGTCGTCTTATTCGTTTTCCTTCTTGAACTATGTTAGCTTCTGTGATCTTGTCACTTTGCTCCCATGTTCTTCCTTTACTAGGTTGCTCACTCTCTTCATATGCTCTTCTCTCATGCTGTGCTTGAGGGTCAGATGCATCTGTGAGTGCGTGTGCATGTCCTAGTCCTTCATATGCTCTTCTCTCATGCTGTGCTTGAGGGTCAGATGCATCTGTGAGTGCGTGTGCATGTCCTAGTCCTGTGTTATTTGTCTGTGGGGTTGTGTCGGTGGGATGGGGTGCAGCTGTCGGTGTGGTGTCGAGGTCCTGTGTTGAAAAGCTATCTCGTGTTTGTGTGTGTTTGTGATCTATGCTGACTGCCCCTCCCCTCCATACTCCCCCTGTCCTTGTTGACTATCTGACTGACTAACATCATCGACATGGTCATATGTGTCGTCATCGTCATGAGTTTGTGTCGTGTCCTCTTGTGTGTGGGCGGTGGTGACTGTGGTGGTGGTGGGTGTGGAGTGTGTTTGTTCAACATCGACATCCTTACTCTCACTCTCCCCCTCAGCTACATCCTCATCCCACTTGACTGTTCTCTCTGGATGTGCTTCCTTCCCTATCACGTACGGGTTAAACCGCACGTTTCTAACTCCTGTTACTACTTTCCTACCGTCCCACACTCTATACGACTCCCTAAACAAGTCATACCCTACTAGCATGACCTTCTTTCCTCTAAACTGTCCCTTTCTACCTTTGCCTGTGTACATAACTCCCATGCAGCCTATTGGTCTAAGGTGTTTTAAAAACGGTTTCCTTCCCAATAACTGCTCAAATGGGGACATCCCCTTCCTAGGTCCTTGGGTGGCAGGCAAAATATTATGTAGAGTGGTTGCCGAATGCTCAATCTCTGCCCAGGGGAAATGGGCAGGTGGGCATGGTAACGCATGGCTCTTGCGGCCCCAGCCGTAATGTCATTGGCTTTTTCAGCGATAGGGTTACCATCTTTGTCCCCCGTTGCTGACGTTTTCCAAATAATTTGACTAGGCTTCCACCACTCTATCACCTCTTTCGGGACATCAAACTCTTGATCACATCTAATTTCTTGTACTTTGTTTCCTGTCTGTCTCTCATAAAATGCTACCGCCTGCTTAATGCAGTCAATAAATTCGTTCTTATGCGCAAGATAATAATCCTTAATAAAAAACGAGTAATCGTCCGTGACCGAAAATTTGTGTCTCTTACCGTGTATTGACCGTGCTGACCACGTTCCGGTATCTATGTGTAATACTACTCCTGGCTTACTAGCTCTCTCTATCTTATTAACTTTAAACCTAGGCAACTGCTTTGCCTTACCTATCATGCATGATTCGCAAAATTCTACTTTCTTCTCATCTCCTACTAGCTTTATGCCTAATGCATTTGCCAAAGCTCTCATCTTCTTAATGCTATAGTGTCCACATGCATAATGGAACAATTCTATATCTACCTTTCTAATCGCACCAGGCTTGCAGGGATAAGACGCGTACAGCGTTACCTCCCCTGTTTTGCCTTCTGTTTGCCTACGCTTCTGTCTTTCTCTCCTGGGGTTTCCCTCCCCTTTTTACCCCACCACATCTCTTTTCTTATTCTGTGGGGGTTCATAACGCTCATTTATGTCTAATGGGGTGTCAAATTCATCGTCCCATCTGTAAAGAAGGGTTGACATGAGCCTACCTCTTACCAGTACGTCTTTCTCCTCTAATCTTTTGGGGTGTTTGAGTATGATTAGCTGTCCATTTTGGTGGATGATTGACCGGTGATGGTATTATCCATCCTGCCGGTTGAGGCAATATTCACGGGTAACCTGGCGTCAAGGAGCATTGGCCTTGACACCGTAATTGGTCTACCGTGTCCATTGATACGCGTCACTCGTGCCGTCCCCTCCTGTCCTATCTCACACTCTCCATTACCTGTAATTAGCTTGACAGGAGGTACGGACTTAATGTCGTGTAGCATTTCAGGGTTGCATGCTATGTCTCGGGACGACCTGCTATCCTAAACTATCGTGCTCTTTCTGTCTCGCCCCCCTTCCCCATCTAACACTAGTGCGTAGTCTGTTTGCTGTTCTTGTGTTGTGATGGTGCTGGTGGTTGTGAGGTGTTGCTGTTTTGGGTCTGTGTTGGTGGGGATAGTGTTGTGCGTGCTGCGTGTGCTATATACACTCCCTCTATCGCTCTCACCACATCTGTCAAGAACTCATCTAGCACTAACTTCCCTTCACTCACTCTCTTTACCTCACCACTGCTTTCCCTAATTCATGTTGTTGTGAGTTGTTGAGCGAGCTGTTCTATGTCTTTGAAAGTGATGATGGGTGGCGTTTTGGTGTGTGGTTGGGCTTGAGGTTTTGGACCTGCTTGTGGTGTCGGGGTTGATGCTGCGCCTTCCCGCTGCTTCCCCTTGGCCTCCCCGGTCCCTACGGCAACACTGGGCAGTCCGGCAAATGCCGGACTCCCACTCTTAGCGTGAGTCTTCTTGATGATGCCATGTTTCTCAAAATATTTCTTAACATTGCCTTTCCGCGTAAATGTTAGAAATTCCGGGTCAACATCATCATCCAAGCATGATGCCATTGCCATGTCATGTCTGATTTCATCAGAACATCTAGAGTCATTCTCACTGTCATAGTATGATTCCTCCATCTCTTCTTCTCCTTCTTCTTCCTCACTGCTCTCTCTTTGCATTGGTGTGTCATCTGTTTGCGTGACATGTGTGGGTGATGCGGTGTGAGGTGTTTGTGTGGTGGAGGTGTGTTTTTGCGGTGATGTCTCTACATGCCTACTCCCCCTCACTTCCCTTTTCACTCCTTTTTGCTCACTCTCTTCCTCCCTCTGTGGAGATTGGTTGGTGAATGTGGTAGTGGGATTGTGTGGTATGACTATCCCTCTTGCTTTTGCATCCTCACGCAAACCACTCTCATCAGGGTAGTAAGGGGATTTGGGGGGACGGAGCTCTGGGCTGACAGCTAAGTGAAGTAGAGGATACTCTTTATCCTGCTTTTTCGCATGATAACCGCAAAATAATCCATATGTCAACCTAGAAGCTTGCATAGCATTTGGTCCTCTCTTGTCTTTTTCAAGAGAGATCTGACAAGGACTGTTCTTTTTATTCTTGCCGTGACACTTAAGGGACCTCGGTCTCTCTTTGCTATACCTCTCAATGGTTGTCAGAGGTGCCTTGGGAACGGGGTTTTGATGCTGTGGGGTGTTTGTGGAGGTGTCTCTTGTTAGCTGACTCTGAGAGCGTGAGATTGGTGTGGCGGAGGGACTTCCTCCGTCACTTCTATTTGTCGACAGGGGACGAACACCTGGCTCAATTTGAGGTTCCCCAGACTCGACATTCGCTCTCTCCCTGCCTCTCTCTTCGTCAGGGGTTTCCCCAGGGTCGTCTAGGACATCTCCCCCCATGAAGACGAGCAAAGCGTCGCTATCTGTCTCTGTGTCTCCCTCTTGTTCCTCCTCTCTAATGAGGTTCATGTCTTTGTCCTTGAGAGACTTTTTGTGCTTATTGCTGTGAGGTTTTCCCTTTTTCTTTTTATCATCGTTCTTGCCTTCTCGCTTGAGTTTTCTTACGGGGTTTCTTTGCTGGGCAATACTTCTTGGTATGAGCTTTCTCATTACACTCGTAACAAGTGACTTTGAGCCACCATTCTTCCTTCTTCTTGAATTTTCTGTACTTGCCCTTACCTCCATCGTCCTCATCTCCCTTATCACCTGCTAAGAGGTTTGTCTCCCTCTTCTGCCTCGTGGGCTTTTCAGGTCTCTCCTTCCTCTCTTCTCCTCTCCACTTATCCTTTCTCCACAACGCCCATGTGTCTCTTGCACTGTCAACTAAGTCGTCAAATCCTGGTCTAAGGTTGGTGGGTAGGTTGAAGTAGAGTGCTTTGAAGTTCTCTCCGTATGCGGGGTGTTTTGCAAGTTTAGCAAGCAGGGCTCTTATGAGGTCATCTTCGTCGCATGGGTGAGTTCTGTGACTTTCTACCTCTCCCTTCATTGCAACATAATCATTCAACCATTCATAAACATTTTGTCAGGGTTTTGGATACATGTTCTCGAAAATTTGCGCTTTTATGTTCTTGTTAACCCCGGAGATTGAACCGAACTTGGCCCTCACTGCCTCTATCAGATCTATCGGTCCTGTGACTGTCTTAGTATGCAAATATCGAACGACAACAGGATGAGAAAAAGCAACAGACAGAATGAGTTGTAGTGTTTGCTTGCGCTCATAATGCTTCTTTTCTTTCTGTACTACTCACTCTTAGTGTGTGTGCTCGTTTCGACTGTCTTCGTTTCTCATGCTTCATTTTCTTTGCTCTTTTCTCTCTCCAATGTTTCTTTTGTTCGTCAGTCAGCTTCGCCCAATCCTTCGGTTTGTCTTCGGTGGGTGTCTTGCCTTCATCTTTCTTCAGCGTTTTGGGTCTCTGTCTACCCGCGTCTGACGCACTGCCTTCATCGTCAGAATTGACAACAGGGGTATCCTCTGAGTCAGGTTCATCAGGCAATTCCCTCTCCTCAATCTTCAGTGCTTTGACTGGGTCATAAGGATATTTAACCTTTGCCTTTGCTGGGTCATCAAATGCCAGCGTGATGCACTCACCATGCCAGGCACTGATGCCCTTTGAATAGTTCACTAGCTTGTAACGGAAGTCGGAATAATTCCGAGTGGTACCATCCAACTGCGGGATGTACTCTTGCTTTAAACCCATTGTTTTCTCAGTTCCAAGGCTCATAACCTTTGGGAAGCTACCCATCGTGGAACCTTTACCGACCCCTTACAGGATCTATCCGGGCTACCTAGCAAGACTATCAACGCAGTATGGAAACGCACTTTAATAACTCGAAAAATAAAAGAACTGACGCTTTGACTTCCACGTCACAAACTGACTAACTTAGGTATAGGTCTTACGCATTTTCAGTTAAGATTGGCATTATTGACTGTCCGGCCTATTGACAAATCAACTACCTAAGTAACGGTGATTAAATTGAAATAGTAATGACCAACGATATCAACTAGTAATTTCCTGAGAGTCACTGGCCGTGCTACCTTTCCTTCCACTCTAACCCAACAACATCCGTTATATACCACACAACCGAAACCAGTCTTGCACCACAGATTTTCCCCCTCAAAAACCGTCTTCTTGAGCATGAATACTTCACGCCCTGCAGACCATACACGCCCGAAGTTGCCCGTGCCTTTACCTAGCCCTTGCCCTTTCACTATCATAATACAGCACTAGTACTAATCTAACCTTATGCAATTGAGTGAGCACGGTCACGGCGTGGTCCGGTAAACCCCTCTTATTAAATAACTATTTCTGAAGGTGACTTGAAGAAATGCTCAGTAGTAGAGCCTAGTAAAAAAGGATTTCAAGTTCGGAGCAAACCCAAGTGAAAGATTAATACAGTAAAGGCAAAAAATCCTAGCCAGGAACAAGTTCGGTTATGTTATAGTTGAACAGTTATTGCATATTTCAGTAAATTTATTATTAGGCAGTTCCTCAAGGAGTTATTATTTTCTATGACTGGAACAGGAAAAAGGGAGTTCAGGTGGGACTCGAAAAAGGTAGATCATAGTATGCGGGGGACAAAGGCAATAGCCGCTCCGTTGAGGCCCCGTGACATTTTCTAAAAAGCTAACCCGGCGGTACTAGTATACTTGAAAGGGAGTTGAATAAGTTGAAAGTTGATTTGTTATTAATAACCGTGCAGTTGAAAGCGTAACAACTACAAGCTTTGAGAGACTTGCCATCGGGAACCTTTACCGATCTCTTTCAGGATCACTCCGGGCTACTCTAGCAAGACTGTCTCGCAGTAAGGAAACGCACTTTAATAACTAGTATAAGTAAGAGAACTGAACTAACCGCGGGAGAATCTGCCACTTCACACAGAAGCTGCCACGTCACAAAACTGACTAACTTAGATGACCAAGTTACGTAGTTATAATTATGACTGGTAAATGATGTATTAAGTCCTTACAGTTAACATTGGCATTATTGACTGTCCGTCCAATTGACAAATCAACTATCCACGTAACGGTGATTAAAATTGAAATAGCTATGACCAATGCTCCCCCTTAGTTATTTGTCAATGCTATAACTATCCGTCATAAGTGTCTTATTGTTCTTAAGCAAATGAAGAATTTGCAAGCGCTTCCCGTAAGGGGTATCAGAAGTCTAGAAAAATTTTGTATATAAATATAGTAGAGGTGTGTGAAAAAAGTGAAAAGAAAGTAAGCGATCAGTTCTTTGCGTTGAAGTTGTCCGATCTCCGCTGCCACGTCGCCGAAAATGTCTGGTGGGGGTCGCCACCCGCCACCCGAGTCCCGGCAAGCCTCCGGAGGCCCGCCACCAACGGCCTCGATCCTACGATCCGATTGCCACGGGCGCCCAGATCAACACCTATAGAAGAGGACACACTCGCACAAAAGAAAATACAAAGAAGAACAAAACACAAAACATCGGTGAAACACCTGCGATCATTCCGGGGATTCCGGAATGATGACTGTGAATTTGTTCAATAGATACATGAACTGATCACGAGGTAATGGTTTGGTGAGTAGATCACCGATTTGTTTCTTAGTACTGACTTTAATAAACTTTATCTCACCATCTCTCTGTGAATGATGTATGAAATGTAGTTCGAGAGGTATATGTTTGGTGCGTGGTCCGGATAATCCCCGTTCGCCTGCGAGAATTGTTTGGGTATTATCCTCAAATAATTCAACCGGACCTTTTCGCGGAATTCCGAGTTCCTGTCTAACATGACCTACAGCTAGACCCTCTCTAATACATTCTGCTGCTGCAAATATTTCAGCATCATTCGAACTAAGGGCTATCCTACTCTGTCTCTTAGAAAGCCAACCTAAAGGGTCCGCTCCCCATAGAATTACGTATCCCGTACGTGACTTTCCAGTCTTATTGCAAACCTTATGGGCCGCATCAGGCCATAACGTGACTTTTGGATAGGATTGACCCTCTTGCGAGGATTTAGGCCCGTGAAATGCTAAACCGCGAAATGAGCCAGTTAAATACCGCAATATCCTTCCTAACATTATATAAGTGACTCCCTTATCTATGGTCTGCATAACACTAGCTGCATTGAGCGCCTGTTCTATATCCAGCCTAGTCATCTTAGCTAAATAAAGAAGACTACCAACTATGCTAGCTATAGCGAACTTACGCAACGCTGCATCATCGGACATATTTAAGGGCAACTGATCTAGTGCAGGGGTCCTTACGGGGCGGGACTTACCATACCCAAACTCCCTTAACACCTGTAACTGGTACTTACGTTGATGAAGGACAATTCGTCCTCCTTCCTGTACTATTTCAATCCCTTTGAACTCCCTTACAACTCCTAGCCGTTTTAGGGGGAAATGCTCCAAAGCATTTGCAAAATCTTCATACGCGTTCATGCTAGGCGCCGTAAAGATTAAGTCATCTACATGAAAAATCCCCACTATGGCTTCTCTTATGGGCTTGTCATTCTCAACAAACATACAGAGGTCTGAGTCTAAAAGCCTAAAGCCAAGCTCCTTTAACTTCGGGGCTAATATCTCATACCATCTACGGCCTGCTTGCGGCGCGCCATACAAAGCACCATCAATACGCAAAATCATCCCCTCATGCCCCTCTCTGTCTAACCCATCAGGAGCATATGCAAACACAGGGTCATGCATTCGCGCATTTAGGTAGGCATTCTTAAAATCAACACCATACAGCTTATGGCCATGCCAAGCAGCAAGCTTTGCAAGCATTAGCAGTGAGCGATGCGAGGCACAAGGAACAAACAACAGAGCCAGGAGTTAGTTTTAACTCCTGGCTCTAACATGTCTCCCCTCAAAGCTAGTCTAGACTTAACAAACTTCCTTCCGTTCTCGTCTATCTTCACTTTATGAACCCATGTGAGCCTAACTATCTTGCTAACTCCAGCCTTTGCTTCACTTTAGTTAACCCAAGTGTATGTCTTAAAGTCTTTAAGAGACTGTATCTCCTTCTTCATGCCTTCTTGCAAATCTTTCGCTGTCATACCCTGCTCTGCTATCTCTTTCGGCACACGAATGTTCAGATAGAGCAAAAGCTCATTCGGTTCATTCATGCATCTTTCATGACATAACATAGCACTCTCCAACTCTCCGGCAGGCAATACGGACTCCTGTACTTGCTGATCTCTGAATCTAGCATCTTCTCTAGTTTGTCTTCAAACTGTACAAAGTGAGATGGCTTAGGTTGTTTTCTAACTTTTAACCTGTCTTTGGGGGCACATTTCTGCTTCACTATTCCTATGCGTACTTTGCTCTCCCATCCTTCTCCGTAAGTCTTCTCTGCCCACTCCTCTCCCCACTCTCTTGCAGGGACTCTCACTCTCACTCCCTCTAGTTCCTGAACCTCAACTACCTTTCGATCTCGTTTTAGTTCAGTATGCGGTCGTGATCGTGGTTGTTGTGCTTGTCGTCTTGCTTTCTTTCCTTCGTGAACTATGTTAGCTTCTGTGATCTTATCACTTTGCTCCCATGTTCTTCCTTTACTAGGCTGCTCACTCTCTTCATATGCTCTTCTCTCGTGTTGTGTCTGTGGATCAGATGCATCTGTGAGTGCGTGTGCGTGTCCTAGTCCTGTGTTGGTTGTCTGTGGGGTTGTGTCGGTGGGATGGGGTGCAGCTGTCGATGTTGTGTCGATGTCCTGTGTAGAGAAGCTATCTTGTGTTGGTGTGTGATTGTGATCTAAGCTGTCTCCCCCTGTGTTCCCTCCATACTCCCCCTGTCCTTGTTGACTTTCTGACTGATTAACATCATCGACATGGTCATATGTGTCGTCATCATCATGAGTTTGTGTCGTGTCCTTTTGTGTGTGGGTGGTGGTGGCTGTGGTGGTGGAGGTTGTGGTGTGTGTCTGTTCGACATCGACATCCTTACTCTCACTCTCCCCCTCAGCTACATCCTCATCCCACTTGACTGTTCTCTCTGGATGTGCTTCCTTCCCTATCACGTACGGGTTAAACCGCACGTTTCTAACTTCTGTTACTACTTTCCTACCGTCCCACACTCTATACGACTCCCTAAACAAGTCATACCCTAGTAGCATGACCTTCTTTCCTCTAAACTGTCCCTTTCTACCTTTGCCTGTGTACATAACTCCCATGCATCCTATTGGTCTGAGGTGGGTTAGGAAAGGTTTTCTGCCTAAAAGCTGCTCATATGGGGAAATCCCCTTTCTTGGCCCATGAGTGGCGGGCAAGATGTTGTGGAGGGTGGTGGCAGAATGCTCCATTTCTGCCCAAAATGAAATGGGCAGATGGGCATGATACCGCATAGCCCTTGCGGCTCCTGCCGTTATATCATTAGCTTTCTCAGCTATGGGGTTTCCATCCCTGTCCCCCGTTGCTGAGGTTTTCCATATAAACTGCCTCGGCTTCCACCACTCAATCACTTCTTTCGGGACGTCAAACTCCTGATCACACCTTATCTCTCTAACTCTATTTCCTGTCTGTCTCTCGTAAAATGCTACCTCCTGCTTAATGCAGTCAATAAATTCGTTCTTATGCGAAAGATAATAATCTTTAATAACAACGAGTAATCATCCGTAACCGAAAATTTGTGTCTCTTCCCGTGTATTGAACGTGCTGACCACGTCCCGGTGTCTATGTGCAGTACTACTCCTGGCTTACTAGCTCTCTCTATCCTATTGACCTTAAACCTAGGCAACTGCTTCGCCTTACCTATCATGCAGGCTTCACAGTACTCTACTTTCTTCTCGTCTCCTACTAGCTTTATGCCTAATGCGTTCGCCAGAGCTCTCATCTTCTTAACGCTATAATGTCCACAAGCATAGTGGAACAATTCTATATCTACCTTCCTGATTGAACCTGGCTTGCGGGGATAAGACGCATACAGCGTTACCTCCCCCGTTTTGCCTTCTGACTGTCTACTCTCTCTCTCTCTCTCTCTCTCTCTCTCTCTCTCTCTCTCTCTCTCTCTCTCTCTCTTGGGGTTTCCCTCCCCTTTCACCCCACTACCTCTCTACTTTGCTTGTGTGGAGGCTCGTAACGGTCGTTGATGTCTAAAGGAGCGTCAAACTCGTCATCCCACCTGTAAAGGAGGGTTGACATGAGTCTGCCTCTTACTAGCAAGTCTCTCTCCTCAATCCTTACGGGGTGTTTTAGAATAAGTAACTGTCCATTTTGATGAACGACAGACCGATGATGGATGTGATCCATCCTGCCGGTCGACGCAATATTCACGGGTAACCTAGTGTTAAGTAGCATAGGCCTTGACACCGTAACCGGTTTACCGTGTCCGTTGATGCGTGTTACCCTTGCTGTCCCCTCCTGCCCTATCTCGCACTCTCCGTTACCTGTTACTAGCTTAATAGGGGGTACTGACTTGATGTCATGTAATATTTCGGCATTGCAGGCTATGTCCCTAGAAGACCCACTGTCCTGAACTATCGTGTTTTTCCTATCTCGCCCACCTTCCCCATCTAACACTAATACATAGTTCTGTCTGCTGTCTTTGTGTTTTGATGGTGTTGGTGGCTGAGTGGTGTGGGTGTCAGGCTTGGGTTTGTGTTGGTGGGGATAATGTCGTGCTAACTGCGTGTGCAATATACACTCCCTCTATTGCTTTTACCATGTCTGTCAAGAACTCGTCTAGCACTAACTTCCCCTCACTCACTCTCTTCACCTCACCATTGCTTTCTCTGATGCATGTTGTGGTGAGTTGTTGAGCGAGCTGTGCTATGTCTTTGAATGTAATGATGGGTGGTGTGTTGGTGTGTGGCTGAGCTTGTGGTGTTGGACCTGGTTGTGGTGTTGAGGTTGTAGCAGTGCCTCCCCGCCGTTCCCTCTTGGACTCCCCGGTCCCTGCAACAACACTGGGCAGTCCGGCAGATGCCGGACTCCCACTCACATCGTGAGTCTCCTTCTTATGCTTCTGTATGTATTTCCGAACATTCCCTTTTCGCGTGAATTGCAGATATTCCGTGTCAATGTCAGAATCATCCATACATGCTTCCATGGCATCATCATGTCTTATTTCATCTGAACATCGGGAATCATTGTCAGGATCATACTCATCTCTCTCTTCTTCATCTTCTTCCTCATCGCCACCCTCACTCTGTCTTGGCGTGTCGCATGTGCGTGCTTGTGGTGTGGTGTGAGGTGTCGATGTGGTGAATGTGGGTGTTTGCGGTGCTGTTCCCTGGACCTGACTCCCCCTTACTTCCCCTCTCGCCTTATTTTCTCCCTCTCTCTTACCCTCTGTGGAGATTGTGCAGTGAAATTGGTAGTGAGATTGTGTGGTATCACTAACCCTCTCGCTTTCGCATCAGCTATTAAACCTCTCTCGTCTGGATAATAAGGTGATTTGGGGGGTCGGAGGTTGGGGCTGACAGATAGATCAAGTAAAGGGTACTCTGGGTCTTGATTTTTAGCGTGATATCCGCAGTATTTCCCGAAAACCATACGCGAAGCTTGCACGGCATTAGGCCCTTTCTTATCATGTTCAAGCGAAATCTGACAAGGGGTATTCCTTTTGTTTTTCCCATGACACTTCAGAGAACGGGGCCTCTCTCGGCTATAGCTAGCTAGACTGAGTGGAGGGGTTGAGGTGTCAGACGCTTGATGCTTTGGGGGTGCTTTGGTATGTTTGTGGCCTGAGGTTTTAGTAGTTTTGTTTAGTGAGGGTAGAGGGGCAAAACTGGGGTTAGGACTCCTAACTCTCTTACGTTCTGCCTGTGGGAACGAACACCTGGCTCAGTCTGGGGTTCCCCAGACTCGACGTTCTCCCTTTGGGCCCCACTTTGTTGAACACCTGGCACAGACTGGGGGTTCCCCAGCCTTGGCATTCCCTCTCCCTGATGTTTCAGGCACCTCTTCGTCGTCATTTTCTCCTGACTCACTACCCCCCATAATAATGAGTAATGCGTCTTCGTCTGACTCTTCTTTTTCTTCTTCTTCCTCCTCTCTCAGTAGAGCTATATCCTTCTTAGGCTTGTTCTTCTTGTTGTGTGTCTTTCCCTTTCTCTTACCCTTCTCATGCTTGAGTTTATCATCTCTGTCTTGGTTTTGTTTCTTGGCCTTAGTGTCTGGGCAATACTTCTTCGTATGACCTTTCTTGTCACACGCGAAACACGTAACTTTCAGCCACCATTCCTCCTTTTTAAGCTTTCTGTACTTGCCCTTACCCCTATCCCCTTCATCTTCCTGATCATCTAGCATGAGGTTTGTCTCCTTCTTCAGCTGCCTCGTGCTCTTGTTCGCGCTCTCTCTCTCTCTCTCTTCTCTTCTTCCTTCCACTTGTCCTTTCTCCACAATGCCCATGTGTCTCTCGCACTATCGACTAAGTCGTCAAATTTGGGTCTTAAGTTAGGTGGTAGGTTGTAGTGAAGTGCTTTGAAACTCTGTCCATATGCGGGGTGTCTTGCGAGCTTAGCAAGCAGGCTTCTTATGAGGTCATCCTCATCAAATGGGTGTGTTCTGTGACTCTCAACCTCTCCTTTCAGGGCGATGTAGTCATTTAACCATGCATCCACATTCTGTCCGGGTTTGGGGTACATGTTATCGAAAATTTGTGCTTTGATATTTTTGCTGACACCGGAGATTGAACCGAACTTTGCCCTAACTGCCTCTATTAGTTCCATCGGTCCTTTCACTGTTTTAGTGCGCAAATATCGAACAACAACAGGGTGAGAAAAGGCAACAGACAGAATGAGTTGTAAAGTTCGCATGCGTTCATAATGCTTCTTCTCCTTCTGTATGCCTCTTACTCTCAATGTGTGAGCTAGTTTGGACTGTTTTCTTTTCTCTCGCTTCAGTCTCTTAGCTCTCTTATCTTTCCACTGCTTCTTCTGTTCTTCTGACATCCTTGCCCAATCTTTCGGTTTGTCTTCTGCGGTTGTCTTGCTGTCATCTTTCTTCGTTTTGGGTCTCTGTTTACCGCTGTCTGACTGGCTTCCTTCATCGTCTGTCTCGGAGTTAGGGGTGTCCTCTAACTCTGACTCTTCTGGCAATTCCCTTTCCTCTACTTCCATTGCTTTCGCAGGATCGTAGGGATATTTAACCTTAGCTTTAGCTGGGTCTTGGAACGCAAGCGCTACGCACTCCCCATGCCAGGCACTCGGATGCACTTGGCATAGTTCTCTATCTTGTAACGGAAGTCGGAATAGTTCCGAGTGGTATAATCCAACTGCGGGATGTACTCTTGCTTTAAACCCATAGTCTTCTCGGTTCCAAGGCTCATAACCTTTGAGAGACTCGCCATCGGGAACATTTACCGATCCCTTTCAGGATCACTCCGGGCTACTCTAGCAAGACTGTCTCGCAGTAATGAAACGCACTTTAATAACTAGTATAAGTAAGAGAACTGAACTAACCGCGGGAGAATCTGCCACTTCACACAGAAGCTGCCACGTCACAAAACTGACTAACTTAGATGACCAAGTTACGTAGTTATAATTATGACTGGTAAATGATGTATTGCTGTTGACATTCAAGACAACAACAAAAATTAGTTTTTCATTTTTGTGTCAGATTTTCATTTTTGTGACAGTTTTTCATTTTTGTGACAAAAATTCAAATTTTCAAATTTAACGGTAACATTTCGCGAAAATTTACGATATTTTGCGGACGAATATAGCAGTTAATTTGAAAAATTCAAATTTTCACCCAAAATCAAAATTCCAACCAAAACTGAAATTCCAACCAAAACAGAAAAATCAATTTTTTTTGTTGTCTTGAATGTCAACAGCAATATTAAGTCCTTACAGTTAACATTGGCATTATTGACTGTCCGTCCAATTGACAAATCAACTATCCACGTAACGGTGATTAAAATTGAAATAGCTATGACCAACGACAAGTTATTAATATGACAGTTGATAAATAAATTTCGTCGGAAACATGAAGTAACTGAACTAAAAACAGAAGTGTTAGTCACGTTGAAACTTGAAGTAAAATTTGAAGTATAAAGTTGAAGAAAGTTTAGGTGACACAATATTAATGATTCGGTCCGGTACGGTATTCATTCCGATAAATTATTACATCTTAAAGTGATTGAACTCATTCATGGCGCGGTCGCTCAGTATGTATTCATGATTATCACGAGTCCGACGAGATGAATACTTACTTTATAAACTTGAACATTTATCAGTGGCGATGATGGTTCACTTGCAAGAACTTCCGCACTTGAAATTATCGTGTGCGATGCCAAGAAGCAAACAAGATCACACCGTGGCAACTTGATTGAATGGTCTCAGTTCAAGTTGAATGATCAGTCGATTGCAGCCATGAGGCGATGAGAATGAGTTTTGAAGGCGTTGTTGAAAAGCTCGGAGCAAGGTGTAAGCACTCAATCTCAACGTGAGTCCGGCACCCCTTGCCTGTTACTCACTTTGAACGCTGCCTTGAAAAATTTCTTGCAGCCGCGCCTCTGCTGCTGAGACAGAAAAACTGAAGCAAAACTTGAGCCGATGTTTCTCGCTGGATGGATCTATAATTATGAGTCTAAGTAGAACTATACTTTTGAAGCTACGAAGATGAAATAAATAAAACTAGGCTATTGTGAAATTAAATGCAAAATGACAATAACAACAACAAGAACAGCAGCAGCAACAACAAACAACAAGAACAAACAACAACAACAACAACAACAACAACAACAACAACAACAACAACAACAACAACAAACAAACAACACAGCCAAGAGCGGCCATTGCCTTACACACACACACACCAACACACACACACACACACACACACACACATATATATATATGTATATATATGTATATATATATATATATAGTCTGCCACTCATGTGTGAAGAGGCACAACTACAAAGAAATAATACAAAAGAAAGAAAGAAAGAAAGAAAGAAAGAAGAAGAAAAGAAAAGTACAGATTAGCGCTGACCTAGAAATAGGAAAGAAGAAAAAGAAAAGAAAGATACAGATTAGCGCTGAGCTATGGAATGGTTGAGAAGCAATACAGCTTATCTAAAGTAGCAGCAGCGAGAACATGCATGTAAACATGCGTGTCATTAACATGCATGTGTATATCTGTATGTATTTCAAGGCTGTCGGGGATGCATTGAATATTATTATCATCATGATTACTATTATTATTATTATTATTATTATTATTATTATTATTATTATTATTATTATTATTATTTAGGGAGTACATAGGCCATCGGTCCTTTCCATGGGCTGATTGGTATAAAGCTCCTAGAGTAATGTTCTATGCCGTCACTTCATTCCATAAGGAAAGTCTCCACACCAATCGGTGGAATAAAGGTCCTCCCTTTATTCCACCGATTGGTGTGGAGACTTTCCTTATGGAATGGAGGACTGGATGCACATGGCCTTTTGGCTCAGCAATTGGCAGGAGATACACTATTATTATTATTATTATTATTATTATTATTATTATTATTATTATTATTATTATTATTATTACTACTACTACTACTACTACTACTACTACTACTACTACTACTACTATTATTATCATTATTATTATTATTATTATTCCTTGGAGTGTTGACTGTGACATATTTGAGGGAAATCCCGATGAAAAAACCTAGTCACACTTGCTAAACAGAGTTCCAGCCCAATGGCCTCAAGGCGTTAAACTGTGACGCCAACTCATAACCCTTTGGTGGTAGATGCTGGGGAGGAGGGTCGTTGCGCGCGTAAAAGATCTTAAACTCCGCATATGCTGGTTGATAGCCCAGGACCCAGCAGACACCAGATTGTTATGGGTGGGGTTTCGAGGCAGCTCTAGCAACCGCGCTTGGTGTATGCACTTGCACATTCGGTGACGTCTTGCAAGAGGTTGCTGGGACTGCGGAATAACCTCGGCTTAGTGCAGTCTTGCCCTCAGGAGCTCCATCGGTGGCCCCGATCATCAGGCGAGAGACTGACACGGGGGGGTGGAGGACCTCGAACAAGGGTATTGGAGGCTTATGTCCGTTGAGGATATGCCATCAGCTGCATCAGTACGCCTCAGATATAGTAAATCTGCCTTGGAGTGTTGACTGTGACATATTTGAGGGAAATCCCGATGAAAAAACCTAGTCACACTTGCTAAACAGAGTTCCAGCCCAATGGCCTCAAGGCGTTAAACTGTGACGCCAACTCATAACCCTTTGGTGGTAGATGCTGGGGAGGAGGGTCGTTGCGCGCGTAAAAGATCTTAAACTCCGCATGTGCTGGTTGATAGCCCAGGACCCAGCAGACACCAGATTGTTATGGGTGGGGTTTCGAGGCAGCTCTAGCAACCGCGCTTGGTGTATGCACTTGCACATTCGGTGACGTCTTGCAAGAGGTTGCTGGGACTGCGGAATAACCTCGGCTTAGTGCAGTCTTGCCCTCAGGAGCTCCATCGGTGGCCCCGATCATCAGGCGAGAGACTGACACGGGGGGGTGGAGGACCTCGAACAAGGGTATTGGAGGCTTATGTCCGTTGAGGATATGCCATCAGCTGCATCAGTACGCCTCAGATATAGTATTATTATTATTATTATTATTATTATTATTAATTATTACTATCATTATTATCTAGTACGTTGCTCTCTCTCTCTCTCTCTCATTCTCTCTCTCTCTCTCTTTCTCTCTCAGGCATACTCCCCAGGAAATTAGGAATATCTTCTGTCTTATTGAGATTATTGCGATGTTCCTAGTCCTTAAGAACAGCGAGCAATTCACTTCAAGTGCTTCGTTCTCAGCCGGGTATCACTGCCCTGCCTTGTGCAGTAGCTCGTTTGGAGCTCTCACCAACTGTTTCAAATGAGCCACAACACAGGTTCTGGATACAAGAATCGGCTGAGAACGAAGCGTTTGAAGTCCTTGCTCACTGTATTGGGAAACAAAAATTCATAAAGAACTTCTCATGCTCCCCAGGAGGTGCCGCGAGCAAAAGTGGCGGGCGGGGCCCGGGAGTGGTAGGACGACACCGGGGAGATCGGCAGGGAAAATACTGAGGAAGATCCCGAAGCGGACATTGGGCTGGGTATGGACATGGTCGAGCTTGAGCGGCTGGACTGGCGCACCGCTGGACTGGCAAGGTGCTTCTGAGCCATGGGAGTCCTGCATTGGTATACACACAGACTGTTTATGAAAGGGGCAGAATAGGGGAGGTGTTGTGGTTAGGTAGGTAGGTAGGTAGGTAGGTATATATACCGACTGTTTATGAAAGGGGCACAGTAGGGAGGTGTTGTAGGTAGGTAGGTAGGTAGGTAGGTAGGTAGGTATACATACAGACTGTTTATGAAGGGGCGCAGTAGGGAAGGAGTTGTAGATAGATAGATAGGTAGGTAGGTATGTAGGTAGGAAGGAAGGTAGACAGACAGACAGATAGATAGATAGATAGATAGATAGATAGATAGATAGATATATAGATAGACAGATAGATAGATAGATAGATAGATAGATAGATGGCGGTCATGCGAGTCCTGCATGGCATATATATATATATATTATATATGTGTATATAGATATAGATAGATAGATAGATAGATAGATAGATAGATAAGCTTACAAAAGGGATGTCTTGTCCATATCCTTGCTGCGGATGGGCATGTCGTCTATATGCACACACATACATCCCATCCCATTCCCATCCCATTCCCATCCCATCTCATTCCCATCCCATGGCATCCCATTCCATTCTAGCCTGTCTTGTCCCCATCCCATCCCATCCTATCCTATCCTATCCTATCCTATCCTATCCTATCCTATCCTATCCTATCCTATCCCATCCGATAAGAATTCAAAGTGGGATAGAAATACCGGGGTCGTTGTACTCTCCCTTTTCGGGTGTAATAGCCATAGTGAGGGACAAAAAGGCAATAGTAAGTGGGAAAAGGCAATAGTGAGGACAAAAAGGCAATAGTGAGGACAAAAAGGCAATAGGGAGGGACAAAAAGGCAATAGGGAGGGACAAAAAGGCAATAGGGAGGACAAAAAGGCAATAGTGAGGCAGGAAATGGCAATAATTAGAGACAAAAAAGGAAATACAGAGGGACAAAAGATAATAGTAGAGAGACCAAAGACAATAGTGAGGGACAACAATGCAATAGTAAGGGACAGAAAGGCAGTAGCAAGAGACAAAAAGGCAGTAGTGAGGGACTAAAAGGCAAAAGCGAGCGACAAAAAGGCAATAGTGAGGGACAAAAATTCAATAGTGAGGTCAAAAATGCAATAGTGAGGGACCAAAAGGCAATATTTAGGTAGGAAAAGGCAATAGTGAGGAACAAAAAGGCAATAAAGAGAGACAAAAAGATAATGTTGAGTGACCAGAAGGCAATGGTGAGGGCAAAAGGCAACAGTGAGGGACAAAAAGGCAATAGTAGACAAAAAGGCAGTAGTGAGGACAAAAAGGCAACAGTGAGGGACAAAAAGGCAACAGTGAGGGACAAAAAGGCAACAGTGAGGGACAAAGTGGCAATATTGAGGCAGGAAAAGGTTATAATGAGGCAGTAGCAAGGGACAAAAAGGCAGTAGTGAGGGACTTAAAGGCAACAGTGAGCGATAAAAAGGCAATGGTGAGTGACAAAAAGGTAATAGTGAGGTCAAAAAAGGCAATAGCCAGAAACATAAAGGCAAATATTGAGGCAGGAAAGGGCAATAGTGAGGAACAAAAAGGCAATAAAGAGGGACAAAAAGGCAATAAAGAAAAACAAAGATAATATTGAGGACAAGAAGGCAACTGTGAGGGACAAAAAGGCAACAGTGAGGGACAAAAGATAAAATTGAGGGGGAAAAGGCAACAGTGAGGGACAAAAAGGCAATAGTGAGGGACAAAAAGGCAGTAGTGAGGACAAAAAGTGAATAGTGAGGGACAAAAAGGCAATAGTGAGGGACAAAAGGCAAGAGTGAGAGACAAAGTGACAATAGTAAGGCGGGAAAGGGCAATAGTGAGAGACAAAGGCAAGAGGGACAAAAGATGATATTGAGGGACCAAAGGCAAT
>WBZZ01003802.1:0-12500 GCA_019918135.1 Paulinella micropora | reverse complement strand
CGCGCTTTCGCCGAACGCGACTTCTGTCGCTTCTCTCTCTTTTTCTTAGAGGTGCTTTTCCGTTGCTGCTTTGCCACGGCTCTATATGTACATATGCACATATACATATACATATACATAGACATAGACATGGACATAGACATAGACATAGACATGGACATAGACATAGACACAGATATAGACATAGACATCATATTCATATTCATTCTCCTACTCCTACTCCTACTCCTACTCCTATTCGTATTTGTATTCGTATTCGTATAATATATTCATATTCATATTCATATTCATATTCATATTCATATTCATATTCATATTCATATTCATACTCATACTCATACTCATACTCATATTCATACTCATACTCATTCATATTCATATTCCTTCAGATTGTACCTTGCCACAGCAGCCTCTCGTCCTTCCGTTGGCGGCGGCGGGGGTCGATTGACCAAGGCAGTCCAAGCCTTTAGCCTTTGCTCCGCTTCAGAGGCCTTCAGCGATTTCTCGTGCTCCGCTTCAGAGGCCTTCAGCCGTTGCTCGGCTTCAGAGGCCTTCAGCCATTGCTCGGCTTCAGAGGCCTTCAGACGTTGCTCGGCTTCAGCTTGAGCTGTCTGGTCCTCGCTTGCTTCCTCTTGGGCCATCATCGTCGTCTGAGTACCCACACGCAAAAATCACAGGATAGATAGATAGATAGATAGATAGATAGATAGATAGACAGACAGATAGATAGATAGTTAGATAGATAGATAGATAGATAAGCTTTGATAGATAGATAGATAGATAAAGCAGACCGTCTGTGTTTGTACACGTAGTCTCAAGCGCTCCTGGATAGCAGATTCGTCTATTAAAAAAAAAAAAAAAAAAAAAAAAAAAAAAAAAAAAAAAAAAAAAAAAAAAAAAAAAAAAAGGATACGTGGATGATAGAGTCTTTGTGCGGTTGGTCAAATGCTAAACCCATTTTAACTTGAACTTCTTGTTCTAGGCCAATGTCCATGGTACATGTAGAAGCCCTTGCCCTGAGCTTTCCAACGATACCATCAGAATTGTCATATCACTAAGATTGAGCGAGAAAGCTGAGATCGTTGTTCTCAGCCAACGGATGATACAGCGATGATGAGCACGTCATGTGAAAGCGCTTGCTCTGAGCTTTCCAGCGATACCAACAGAATTGTCATATCACTAAGATTGAGCGAGAAAGCTGAGATCATTGTTCTCAGCCAACATGGATGATACAGCGATGATGAGCACGTCATGGCAAAGCGCTTGCTCTGAGCTTTCCAACGATACCAACAGAATTGTCATATCACTAAGATTGAGCGAGAAAGAAAGCTGAGATCATCTGAGACCAACGTTGAACATCCGTAGTTATTGATATTATTATTATTATTATTATTATTATTATTATTATTATTATTATTATTATTATTATTATAATTATTATTATTATTATTATTATTATTATTATGGACACCGTGATAGCCCAGTGGTCAAGTTCTACCATCTGGGCCCTGTCGCCAGTTCGATTCCCGTCGGTGCCACCAGTATTTTCATTGAACGTAACGATCCGTCTGGACCAGTATTTTCATTGAACATACCGGCCCGTCTGGAAGTGTTGGAACTGCCCTTGCGGGGGTGTCATTAGAGCTTATCGTCAATTCTTCGTACTCCCCTCACGGGTGAGACGATGGAGGCGCATGTGCAGAAATGCATCAGCCATTGACAGAGAAGCACTATTATTGTTATTATTATTGTTATTGTTATTGTTATTGTTATTATTATTATTATTATTGCCCAGGACCCAGCAGACACCAGATTGTTATGGGTGGGGTTTCGAGGCAGCTCTAGCAACCGCGCTTGGTGTATGCACTTGCACATTCGGTGACGTCTTGCAAGAGGTTGCTGGGACTGCGGAATAACCTCGGCTTAGTGCAGTCTTGCCCTCAGGAGCTCCATCGGTGGCCCCGATCATCAGGCGAGAGACTGACACGGGGGGGTGGAGGACCTCGAACAAGGGTATTGGAGGCTTATGTCCGTTGAGGATATGCCATTAGCTGCATCAGTAGGCCTCAGATATAGTAAATCTGCCTTGGAGTGTTGACTGTGACATATTTGAGGGAAATCCCGATGAAAAAACCTAGTCACACTTGCTAAACAGAGTTCCAGCCCAATGGCCTCAAGGCGTTAAACTGTGACGCCAACTCGTAACCCTTTGGTGGTAGATGCTGGGGAGGAGGGTCGTTGCGCGCGTAAAAGATCTTAAACTCCGCATATGCTGGTTGATAGCCCAGGACCCAGCAGACACCAGATTGTTATGGGTGGGGTTTCGAGGCAGCTCTAGCAACCGCGCTTGGTGTATGCACTTGCACATTCGGTGACGTCTTGCAAGAGGTTGCTGGGACTGCTGAATAACCTCGGCTTAGTGCAGTCTTGCCCTCAGGAGCTCCATCGGTGGCCCCGATCATCAGGCGAGAGACTGACACGGGGGGGTGGAGGACCTCGAACAAGGGTATTGGAGGCTTATGTCCGTTGAGGATATGCCATTAGCTGCATCAGTACGCCTCAGATAAAGTATTATTATTATTATTATTATTATTATTATTATTATTATTATTATTATTATTATTATTATTATATTGTTGTTGTTGTTGCTATTATTGTTATTATTATTATTATTATTATTGTCATTATTATTATTGTTGTTATCCAGACTCGATGTTGATGCTGATATGATTTTTTTGGAATTCACGCACACATTTGCCAAAATTCCTTGTTTTTTTTCGCACCCCTGTCGGAATAAATCATGGATTGTGTAAACCAGGAAGAGTTGGGAGCTCATAATGACAGGGTGGCTATCCCAGACTCTTTGATGATGCTGATATAATATTTTTGGAATTCACGCAAATATTTGTAGGAGTGTGTCCTGAATGCGAAACTTCCTTTTTTTTTAAAAGCCTATTTTCTGCAACCCCGTCGGAATAAATCATGGTTTGTGAGAACCAGGAGAAGTTGGGAGCTCACATTAAAAGGGTGGCTAGCCCCAGACTTGATGTTGATGCTGATATAGTTTTTTTGACTAACGCAAATATTTGCGTTAGGGGAGTGTCCTGAATACCAAAATTCCTTGTGTTTTGGGAGTACTTGCCGGTACCTCCGGCCATTGTGCGTACCCTGTCGACGGGGCAGGGGGGTCCGGGGGGCCCTTCCCCCGGGAACCCAAGCCCTGCATTTGTACGTACCCGTTTTGGTTGCGGGTGGCACCCAAACCAAAAATTGAGGTCTTTTTGCCACCAGGCGCCGTTTGCGCACACCAGAGGGATTTAGCGGCTGATGTTTTGTGTATCTGACTTCTTGCTGAGCTCTCTTCAAAAATATAAAAATTGTGATGCCGAAGGCGTAAAAACCAGAAAGATCAGGTTTTTGCGAGGTTTTTGACCCCAAGCGCCGTTCGCGCACACCAGAGGGAGTTTTAGGCTGATGTCTGATGTATCCGACACCTCTCGGTGCGTTCTCTTCGGAGTCCTAAAAGTTTTGGTGCCGGGTGGGACAACAATTGCTCCAAGGCTGTCAAAGTTGTGCATGTGAGAATGAGAGGAAAAATGACCTTGGGAAGAGGGGGGGGGGGCGCGAAACGCACCGCAAACCATCTTTTCAGGTGTTGGCGCAGCCCCTAGTTATTATTATTATTATTATTATTATTATTACTATTATTATTATCATTATTATTATTATTGCTGTTGTTGTACTTGTCTGTTTGTTCATGGATACTGAGCGAGGAAGCTGAGACCAACGTCGAATGTCCACAGTTATTATTATTATTATTATTATTATTATTATTATTAGTATTGTTATTATTATTATTATTATTATTATTATTGTTACTACTACTACTACTACTACTACTACTGCTGCTGCTGCTACTACTACTATTATTACTATTACTATTACTATTATTATTATCATTATTATTATTATTATTATTATTATTATTATTATTATTATTGTGGACACCGTGATAGCCCAGTGGTCAAGTTCTACCATCTGGGCCCTGTCGCCAGTTCGATTCCCGTCGGTGCCACCAGTATTTTCATTGAACATACCGCTCCGTCTGGACCAGTATTTTCATTGAACATACCGGTCCGTCTGGAAGTGTTGGAACTGCCCTTGCGGGGGTGTCATTAGAGCTTATCGTCAATTCTTCGTACTCCCCTCACGGGTGAGACGATGGAGGCGCATGTGCAGAAATGCATCAGCCATTGACAGAGAAGCACTATTATTATTATTATTATTTATTATTATCATTATTGTAATTGTCTGTTTGTTTACATACCTCGTCGTAGTTTCGCTTCTTCCGCTTGCAGTCGCTGTAGCTCTTTGTCCATCTCTATCATATACTCCACGTCTTCCTCTTGTTCTTCTTCTTCTTCCACCTTCTCCTCCTCCTTTTTCTCCCGTCTCTCTTTATCCTGCAGCGCCAGAAAAAAAAAAAAAAAAAAAGTAATCGAACAATAAAAGAAATTATTATTATTATTATTATTATTATTATTATTATTATTATTATTATTATTATTATTATTATTATTACTATTATTGACACCGTGATAGCCCAGTGGTCAAGTTCTACCATCTGGGCCCTGTCGCCAGTTCGATTCCCGTCGGTGCCACCAGTATTTTCATTGAACATACCGGTCCGTCTGGAAGTGTTGGAACTGCCCTTGCGGGGGTGTCATTAGAGCCTATCGTCAATTTCGTACTCCCCTCACGGGTGAGACGATGGAGGCGCATGTGCAGATTTGCATCAGCCATTGACAGAGAAGCACTATTACTATTATTATTATTATTATTATTATTATTATTCTGGAGGGGTGCACAAGATGGCACTCCATGGGAAGAGGAGGTGGTTGGGCCTCTCCCCACGAAGGTGACCGCTTGGGGAGGGCGGTCACCGGGATATGCGCAACTCTTAACTGGGCATTTACTCGGTAGGGGTTCGGCCAGGCAGGTTGTGGGGTTGTCTGTTGGATTGTTGGTTGGCTCGTTTTTCT
The DNA here is from genome assembly GCA_019918135.1 of Paulinella micropora. NCBI lineage: Eukaryota > Cercozoa > Imbricatea > Euglyphida > Paulinellidae > Paulinella > Paulinella micropora. The sequence continues at coordinate 7,458 of WBZZ01003802.1, read as the reverse complement.
TGGCTGTTGGTTTGGGTCTGGTTTCCTGGTTAGCCCATTTTCGCCGAATTTCCTGCCGAGTAAATGCCTGGGGGCTTCCAGTTCCGGTTTGGTGATCTTGTTGAGGTGAGCATTCGGAGGAAACAGTACCGAGATGGGTTGAAGATAGGATTCACATTGAGCCGAGATGGGGCCGAGTTGACCTGTTCCAACTCGGCTCCATTTCGGCTTCATGTTAATCCTATCTTCATCCTATCTGGGTTTTGTCTCCTCCCTATCTTCGCTTCTTCGGGGTGCCTAACTGGAACACATGATGAGCGCACGTTGGAGAGGGGCTTCAGTCGGTCCCAATGCCTTGCCAGTGCCTTGCTGCGTTGCCGTGCCTTGCCCCATGCAGTCACACCCTCCACCGTTGCATTTCTAACTGAGCAGCTTCGGCTGGGATTACTATACTTGTCTGTAAGACCCTATAGGTACCGCTAGGTTCGCGCCTTCTATACCCACGTGGGGGAAGGAGTTTCAGCGGCACGCCGTCCGATCTGGCTCCACTCGGGGACACCCGTACCTCATGATGTGTATCGTTAGGAGCAGCTGAAAGTCCATAAGGCATGAGAGTAGAGGCGTTGGCGATGCGATGGAGAGTGTGTGTAGTGCGTGATGCAGGTTCTGGCGACGCTGGGGGTGCTGGCGGGCGCCGAAGGGCACGAAGCGACGCGGCAGCGTCCAGTGACACCGGCGGAAATGCGTGTAGTGTGTGTTGCAGATACCGCCGATGCTATTTGCATGGGCGGGCGCTTTCCTCGGCGTAAAGAGGCGCAGCGGTGATGGCCAGCGACATTGGCCGTCTACTACTCTCAATGGATTACAAATACGCGAAGCACGGAGCTACCACTGTGGCCCTTATGGGACAAGGTAGAATCGCCGAAGACCTGGACAATCCCCGTGGGAATGCCTCTTCGACGGGCTCTGGCCCGATGTCCCAGGATGAGAGGATGAGGGCTCGCGTATATGACGGAATTCCTGAACCACGTGGAGAGGCTATCTTAGCTGCGCCTCATCCTTCCTCCCCAAACCTGGCACACGGGTCGGCGCTTCAACATAAGGCGAGCGGCGCTATATGGCAGATGGCACCGCCGCCTCGACGGTACCGGCGGGTAGATCGGTACGACAAGGACGGGCGTAATCTGATTGTCTGGGGGCTCTCAGAACGCGCCAATCTACAGGAGATCGCCTCCAAAATGAGCGGTCTTGGTCTGGTGGTCCCGGTAATGGAGTGGCAAGGCCAGCGAATGTCTCGTCACCTGGAGCTGGTCTACGAGGACGATGACAGCAGGCAGACGGCGTTGCAGCAATTCAAACATCTCAAATTCTTCGGCAGAGGGGTCAATGTGGCCCTTGGGCGCAGGTTCAGGGACAGGGAACGTGTCCGAAGGCTTATTCGCATCCATCTGCGTGGGGAAGCGGCGGTCCGGAAGGAGGAAGCTGCGACAGGATATCGCGTCTTGCCTCTGCATGAAGAATGTGTCGATGATGTACAGGTGGTGTCTTCGGAATTGGCTGCCGATGCACCTAAGTGTGTGTCTGAGTGTGCTGATGTGTATGTGGTGCCCCTGCATTCGGCGGCCAGTGCAGTGGGGGACCAACCTGCGCAAGCACCTGCAGAGGGGGGCAGCACGAGGGCGGAAGCCAAGCGCGGCCGTCGGGTCCGGAAACGAGCCAAGAAGCACCGCTCCAAGCAGTTCGATACCGGCTTCAAGCTACTCGTCGCGAGTCACAACTGGCAGGGTAAAACGGGATACGACAACGTTGGCACGGCGGAATGGGCATCATTCTACAAGCACGAGGGCTGGCTAGTCATCGGGGCTCAGGAGCACCGCATGGGCAAGAAGCAACTTTCCAAATGCAGCCTGGATGGATTCCGGATTTTTGGAAAACCTGCGGAGGTCAGCGAGAAAAATCGCTGCAAGGGTGGGGTTCTATTCGCGGTGGCTAACTTCCTTGGTCCGTATTGCAACCTGGTGTCAGCCCCCGTCGACCACCGGCAGCAAGTGTGGCTGCGTATCGCCTCGGGTGTTACCGGCGCTCAGGATATCTATGTGGGCAACGGCTACTTTCCCCAGGAAACGCAGGAAGAAGAGTCGTCAGAGGCGTATGCGGCCTGGCAGGCAGCTATAGCTTTTTTTGGAGCCAAAGGTCTTGTGGTCACGGTGGCGGATGCCAACGCGAAGCTCGGGCCGGCATGCAGCCGAAAAGAGGAGGGCATCGTCGGTCAGCACGGGGAGGTCGATGATAAGGGAGCACCGGTACGTTCGGAGAACGGCAAGAGACTCGCGGCTGTCCTCGTCGCTACGGGCCTGCGAAATCTGAGCGGCTTCTCGTGCCCAGTGGAAGGGTCCTACTGGTGGTCCCGGCGTGAGCAGCGCGGCATGGGCACAGGCAAGCACCTCCTCGATTACATCTGCGCGTCGCCTGGCTTGGCATCTGGAGCAAAGTTCGGAGTATGCGAAGATGATCTTGATACGGACCACAAGGCAGTATGGGCCGAACTGACGTGGAGCGGCCAGCGCCGACCAAAGCGGGCTGCGAAACCTTACAGGTCCTTTCGTGTTGATAAGCTTATTGGTGCTGGTGTCTCGGGTAATGATCACGCTGCGAAGCAAGCGCTGGATTATCTACGCGACAAGTTCGATGACGTATTCCAGCATTGCCTACAGAAGCTTGGAGTGCATCAGCTGCCTGAGCTTGACCTATCGGGTGGTGCCGACAGCCAACGGGTGGTAGATGATGTCACCGAGCGAGTGGCGCAGTCCTTCCGAATGGCGGCGCACCGGGTCCTTGGCTCCAGATGTATACGACCCCGTTTCACCAACAATTGGTTCGACGGGGAGCTAAAGGAGCTCATTCAACAGCGCCGGGAGGCCTACGCAGCATACAGGAGGGATGAATCGAATGCGGAAGCCCGTCTGAATTGGCTACGGCTCCGCAAGCAAATTCGGAAGGCAACTCGGGCCAAGAAGTCCGCCTCCTTCAAGCAAGTGCAGGAAGAAGCGGTCAAATGTCAACGCGAGCAATCCTCAAAGCGCTTTTGGCTACTCGCGAAGCGGCTTGGCGGGGCACGCAGAACGAAGGTCTCCGCGCCGGTGCAAAGGGAGGATGGCTCACTGGCGTGTACGCTGCCGGAAAAGGTCGCTCGGTGGGAGGAATTTCGGAAAAATTCGGTGAAGCCACGGGAAAATCCGGCAAGTGCGGCTGTTGTGGTGCTGTGCAGAAGCAGGCTCGCTGGAGTGGGAGGAAGCCGAAGCTAAGCGGCAGTTCCACTGGAACGATCGCTTCAGAGATGAGGTGGCCCGGGCTATGAAGGAGCACGAAGTAGGTGAAGACACTTGCGAAGAGCTGGACAAGCCGTTCACGCAAGAGGAGGTCCTTGCAAGGCAACGTGCCCTTAATAACCACAAAGCTTGTGGCGAGGACAAAGTGAAGAACGAGATGCTCAAGTATGGCGGCGCCTACATCAATGGCTACTTAACGCAGTACTTCAACTGGATTCGAGAAGCGAGAGGACTCCAAAAGCTTGGGGCAAGGGAATCATCGTCAATATCCCCAAGGGTGGGGATCCTACGGATCCTGACAACTGGAGGGATATCTCGATTATTAGTTGCCTTGGTAAGCTGTATCTGTCCTTATTAGCTACTCATCTAACGCTCTTCGTGGATGGCCCGGATAAGCTACGTCCAGAGCAGGGAGGCTTCCGCCCGGGGCGTCGCACTACGGATCAGGTCTTTACCCTTTGGCAGAGGTTGAAGGGGCGTCAGCAGCAGAAGCGGGAGTCGTATGTCCTGTTCGTCGATCTACGCAAGGCTTTCCCGTCTGTTTGGAGAGATGGCCTATTTGAGAGGCTCTGGAAGCTGGGTGTAAGGGGCAAGTTCTGGCGCACGCTACGCAGGTGCTACGAGCAGACTTCGTCGCAAGTGCTAGTTGATGGAGCACTCACCCCCGAAGTACTGGAGGGTGTAGGCGTCCAACAGGGGTCCCCTCTCTCTCCCACACTCTTCAACGTCTTTATGGATGAGCTGTGTGATCGGCTGGCGAGTGCCCTCAAGCTCACGGATGTGAAGCGGCTGAACGACATCAAGGCACTTCTATACGCGGACGACGTGGCCCTCATCGCTCACAGTCGCACCGAGCTCCAGAAGATGGTCAATGTTGTGGCCAAGTTCGCGGAAGATTACCGGCTGGAAGTCAACTTGAAGCCCGGCAAGACGGAAATCATGCCCATTTACACGTCGAGCAAGGCGAAACGACCAAGTATCAGGGAGCGAGGTGAGCCCGTGGTGTGGTTTTGCGGCCAGAAGCTTTGTGTCACCAGTCAGTACAAGTACCTGGGAGTGGTTATCACCGACGACCTGAAGTGGAAGGAGCAGGCCCTGCGGGCTACGTGTGTCACTGAAGTCGCCACCGCAGGTTGGTACTCTTTGTGGTGTGCAGATGAGATACAAGCTAGGTATCGTCTCATGTGCTGGAATCAACTTGTGGGGGCCAAGCTGAAGTACGCCTTCGATGTCTGGCGTGCCCCCGTATCGCAGCTCACCAAGCTGGAGGCAGCAATGCTGCGCCCCATGAGGATGATTCTCGGCATCAGCCCTTAGACAAGCAAGTGGATTACACTCTTTCTGGCGCGCTCTTTGAGTGCGGAGCGTTTGCGGCGGGCGGCGCAACTGAAGTTCTATGGACGGCTGCGTGTTCTACCGGAGGAGCGATTTCCTGTCATCGCATCTCAAGTCAAATCCGACTGGACTGCGGAGGCCGAAGGCGCTATCAGGGACTCAATGGATCTACAACAAGGGCTTCAGGAGCTCCTAAATAGCTCAGAGAAGGACCTCGAGGGTTGGAGTTCGACTGTGGACAAGTGGGCCCTTCAGCAGGACGTCAAGATGGTGCAGCAACTGATGTGGGACAAGCGAGAGGCAGGCAGCGATCTTACTGATGGCCTGCGAGTCATCCTAAGACAAGTCTTTGGAACTAAGGAGTTCCCAAGATGGGTAGCCCTTGATGATGCGCATTATAATCTGCTTCGGAGAAGGTTGCTCAGCTGCAACAACCGCCTTCGGTTGTACCGCAGCAAGTTGGTCAGTGGCATGTCCCCTCGCTGCTTCTGTTGTCATGATGATGTCAATGAGTCCCTTGCGCACTTCTTATGGGATTGCCCCATGCATGAGGCGAGACGTAAGCAGCTGTTGCTGAGTATGCAGAGGCTCGGTGGCATGGCTGTGGGGGGTGCTGAGGGGGATGGAGGGAGTGAGGAGGGTGGTGAGGTCGTAGGCGGTGAGGTTGTGGTGGAGGATGTGTTGCTTGGGCGGGAGCGGGAGGGCTCTGTGCGGCAGGGTTGGGATGATATGTCGCCTGTGGATCAATCACGATTGTTTTGTAAGCTTTTTCAGGGGAAGTCGCGCTTCCGCAGTAACTTTAGGCTTGCTGCGTTGTTAGGGGTTACAGCGTTGCGTCCCCCTCCAAAGTTGGATGTGTTGTTTGGATCATATGTGTCTGAGTGTTGGTCTGCTAGGGAGGGTAAAAGGGAGGAGCTTGGGGTGGAGGATGGGGGCGAGGAGGTGATTGACCTCACTGAGGTTCCATCAGCTTCTGTCCCACCCTCTCCCCCAAGTGACGTTGATGTTGCGCGGCGCGGCCGTCCGCGCAGTGTGGACGTCCTGGCTAGAGAGAGGGGTTCGGGAGCGCAGCGTAGTGTCTCCGAGTTCTTCTCTTCAGCTAACACCCTCGCATCTAGCTCTTCATGCACTTCACAGCCCCCATCTGCCCCTGCTGTTTGCTGCTATGTCTGTTTGGTGTTCTGACAATGCGTTGGGATCGGCTGACCCCGGTGACCCAATGGAGGCACATGTCCAGGATCTGGATCTGATGCTATAGTCTGAGGAAGCCTATTATTATTATTATTATTATTATTATTATTATTATCATTATCATTATTATTATCATTATTATTATTATTATTATTATTATTATTATTATTATTATTATTATTATTTTGGGGGGCACCAATACATGGTTGGGTGTCACCGCCAAACGGCGGGGTTGGGGCCGTTGGCAGCTTGTTATGAGGGGTACATAATCAGTGCTCCACTGATTCATGAGACGGAAACTTTTACTGAGAGAAGCTCTCTCACCACGCTCACGGCTCTTGGCTCGGGGTGGCCTCTGGTATCACTCGGGGTGCGGGGGGTGGGGGTTATCTGAGGGAGGGGGTTGGGCTCAGTGGGTCACTGGACAGGTTGGTTAACTAAACTACTGTCGGTATGAGTGGGTATGAAGGCGACAGGCCCCACACATTTCCACAAGCCTTGAAATCACTCAACTGCCACAGTAGCGACTGCCTGGACGCGGGGCTCCTGACTCACCCTCTCTCCCAGAACCCCTCGTGCTCACTTTGCGGATGCCATGGGGATGCTCTGGCGGAGGGTCGGGACGTGTTGGGTGCATGTGACCGGGCCTGTCACTTAGTGTTCTCGGTAGATGACTCTTTTGTAGCTTCTATCGGACGCAGGGTGGCTTGCCACGACACCTCAATGATGCATAGTACGTCACGTCTCTGGCCTGGTTACGGGGGCGGGTAACTGAGGCGGGTTCCTGAAGGCTGGTTACGGAAGCTATGTTATTGTTGTTGGGTTCCTGGCTGCTATGTTATTGTTGTTGGGTTCCTGCTGCTATGTTATTGTTGTTGGGTTCCTGGCTGCTATGTTATTGTTGTTGGGTTCCTGGCTGCTATGTTATTGTTGTTGGGTTCCTGGCGGCGTACATGTTTATGCTTTTTTAAGGGTTGAGCTTTAAATAACCCCACTCGGGTCTTCTTTTATCGAGCTCACCACTCGGTGGATGGAGGCCTGGGGTAGACTTATACGATGTTTTTGATGCTAGGTTCCGTCTCCAGGGATTCGACTGGCATCGCTGCTTTGCCTCACCGCACTGCCTCACCCACACATCCACGCTGGCACACTGTTTCTCCTCTTGCTCTTGTACCTATGTCGCACACAGCTATGAGCTCACGCCGATGAGTGTTTGTGACGAGGTGCACCCAGCTGGATTGCGGGCGAGCCACGGCCGCCTCGCTCTCGCTCGCTCTCTCTCTCTCTCTCTCTCTCTCTCTCTCTCTCTCTCTCTCTCTCTCTCTCTCTCTCTTTTTTTTTTTTTTTTTTTTTTTTTTTTTTTTTTTTTTTTTTTTTTTTTGTTGCTTTGCTTTGCTTTGCTTTGGGCGAGGCCTAGCTTTCACATGGGCGGGCTGAGCCTATGAGGGGCGCACGATAAGCGTTCCATTGATTTATGAGACGGGTCCCAATTACTGAGAGTAACTCATGTGAGTTGCTCATCATACTCATGGCTCTTGGCTCGGGGTGGCCTCTGGAATCACAAGGGGTGGGCACTGGGGAGGGGGTTGTGTTCAGAGGTCACCGCGAAGGATGGTCAACCAAA
>WBZZ01003801.1:17500-20000 GCA_019918135.1 Paulinella micropora | reverse complement strand
GCAACCTCTACATCCGAAATCTACACATCCCGGCTGATTCATCATAGGCTTGAGCAGGAAACCGTGACTGAGCTAGAGCCGGACCTGTCACGGTTAGAGACTGATCTTTTTTTCACTGATTTTTCTTTACTCGGAGTCTCCTTATTATTAACCCTTAACCTGTTTCAATCCCCAAAAGTGGCTTCAATCCCCAAAAGTGGTTTGAATTTTTGAGTTGAATAAACACATAAATACCAATCGAAACAAGTTGTACTACGCTGCAAATTTAATATTTACGTGTTGGGGAAGCTATCTGTGAAAACCAGAATGTCATAGCTTTTCTAGAAGTGACTTAAATATGAAACTGAAACCAGGCACCAACCACTTTTTTTCACGAATTTTCGTTGCCTTTTTTTACGTGGCGGTGACCTTTTTTTTTTTTTTCAACATCATGTCTGCGCACCAAGAGCTTTTCAGTCTGTGTGCGTCTTCCGGTCAGGGAATTTGGTGAGGCTTATGCCAAACAAAAATGGCCTGATGACTGGAAGACGAGGGAGATTGAGGATACTGTTTCTCGACAGTATGGTCTCACAAAAGACAAGTTTTGGATGAAGTGGGATGCGGAGGATGAAGACGATTCCATGATGATCGCTTCGGAGATTATCAAATACAGAATTGAAGGGAGTGGCTCTGCCGATAACGGCATACTTGGGCAAGGCCAGGAAATCGACGGAGATGCCAAAAATGCAATAAATGCTGGGTAGACTTGTTTTTCTTGAACCTCGAATTTTTCTTGTGATGTCGAATGGTTTCTCTGCGTGTTTGCAGTGAGGACGGCTTGATACCCAGCGACCCTGATGACGATGACTATGTGTACCTATCCCTACCTGGTTTCAGCTATTTTGTGCAATTTGCTTCTGTTTTGTTCTCGGCCAAGGACGATGCTGGAAGTATAGTAGATTTCTGTATTTCCATACATGCATCGGCGTTGGCTGTCAGTATTCCTTACTGTACTGTTTTCCAACAGACCGCCAGAGTCGGGGGATGAGTCGGGTAGTTCAATCGATGAAGAGGATCAAAAATAAGGAGATATGGACAACAAACGAGCCCCTCATCCCAGCGACTCACTTGTCAGTGACGATGATGTCGAAGAAGATGAGGGGTCTGGTGAAGACGAGGAGGAGGATCCGGCACTAGAGATTGACGAAGGCGATAGCCTACCTGCCAGTGAGTTCAAAGATGTCAAAGAATGGAAGGTGGGTGTTGCACCTCCTCGTGTGCTGCCGGCATTCGAAGGGCAGTCCAGGGCATCACTTTCTGTGCGTTCCCCCGACCTCCTCAGTATGGTGGATATTTTCTTTATGTTCTTACCCACGCAATTCTGGCAGAATGTCACAAGAAACACCAACAAGTATGCAACCTGGAAACGTAACCTCAACCCCTCAGAGCGTCAGCGGCCTTGGGTACCCGTGACACTATCTGACATACTTTCATTTTTGGCGATCCTTATAATGATGGGGGTGATGGGGTTGCCTGCTGAAACAGATTATTGGATTGGCGCTGTGTCAGACTTCTGGCAGTGGCCAGACCTTGCAAGCATCATGGGGTACGTGAGGTATCAGAATATCAAACGTTATTTTCATCTCACTGACCCCCGTCTGGCAGCTCCTCGTGACTCCCCTCAGTATGACAAACTTTTCAATGTTCGAGTCTTTATTGAGATTGTACAAGAAAATTTTCCTAGGCTGTGGGAATTGGGTCAGTGGGTGTCAATCGACGAGGGAATGATCCCTTTTAAAGGGCGTACCTACCTCAGGCAATACTTACCGAAAAAACCCATCAAATGGGGATTCAAACTGTTTGCTCTGTGCTGTTCAGTAACAGGCTATTTTTATACGCTGCTTTGTTATGAGGGTGAGGGAACGGTGCAGGACGATTCTGGGCACGGAATGACGTATGCAGTTGTTATGAAGCTTTTAGACCTAGCCGGCATCGACCAAAGCGGCAGGATCATCGCTTTAGATAGGTTTTACACAGGGCTGCAGTTGTTTTTTGACTGTGTCCTAAAGAGGGGCATCAACTGCATTGGCACTGTTGTCAAACCCAGGCTGAGGGCGGCAAAGGAGCTACTGGACGAAGTCAAGAAGAATAGTAACCGGGGCACGTCCGCAATGGCAACTTGGAGTCATAACGGAGTCACTATGCATGCTGTTGCTTGGAAAGACACCCAGGTGGTTTATTTTTTGTCAACTGTGTTGGGGGGTACCATGAGCCACGTCGAAAGGAGGCTGCATGGGGGGGGTGGAGCTACGGTTCCAGTGAATTGTTTTGAAATTTGCAAGACATACACTCAGCACATGGGCGGCGTTGATACAGGCGATCAGTTACGACTTCGTTACGGAGTTGAGAAGGCGGTAAGATTCAACAAGCCTTGGTTCAAGTTATTTGCGGGTTTGTTAGATGTTGCGGTTACAAACACAACTATCATCTACAAACAGTTTCATGAAGAAAAAACACGCAA